>OX103979.1:11450774-11634052 GCA_944470395.2 Schistosoma turkestanicum | reverse complement strand
ACTTTGCAAGCAGATCACACTTGATGGATAGGCCTCGGAGGATGTTAAATCTTTACACACCAGGATAGCATCATTGATGAGCACGATGGATCTGAGATATAAATTTTAGAAATGAGAAGGCATTGCAAGTATACCATAGCAGTCTGGGAGTTTCTAAATTCAGAATGGGTAGTACATTTGGTGTATGCAAAGCCAAGGCCGAGGTTGGTTAAAACTGGTATGTAGCATTATGTAGCAATAATCAGTAGTCAGACCATCTAGCATGTGACATAGTGAAACCAAACTGTGGAAAAACAGTTCTCTGGATAAAAGTTTTGAATAAAAACTGTGATAGACTCATCGAATTAGACCTGTGATTCAGAAAGTATGTGGGTCGTAACATTTAAGCACAACTTAAGGGACATTTGGTAAATGTTAGTGAATAGTTTTTCATACTATGACATTGAATGTTTCAAACAGTAAAAATCGAAATCCATCAGAAAATGAAAATAGGTATACATTCATATGTTTCAAGTTCGTTAAACTGAAGGTATAAAAACAAAATATGCTGTTAAAAGTGGGTGTACCTGCAAAGACAGGACCGAAACCCGTTATCACTTCGGGAGATTAGAAAGATTGACAGATCAGTTGAAGGATGGGTTCAACTAGCATTCAACCACACTTCAGTTTTCCACGATATCCGGTCAACCTGGTTGACAGATTGGTGTAGGCCCTCCAAGCTGAGGAAGGTATAAGATATCTGAGGCGAGGGAGAGTAACAGGTACTGATAGATTTACTCCTGACGGATTTTAATGATGGTGGTCAAGTTTTGGCAGTTCGATTGACTAAAATCCTGGGTAGGATTAAGGAACTGGTCTCAATCCCTGATTGTCCCAATCTATAAGAAAGGACAAAAGTCTTCTTGTGACAGTCACAGACGAATCAGTCTAACTGTTATAGTGTCTAAATTGTTACCCTCACTTATCTTTAGACGCCTAACTAGAGCTCGTGAAGAGCAAACTCAAGAAAACCAGGCTTGTTTTCGACCAGGACGTGGCTGTATAGACCACGTCTTCACACTACGTCAGGTCCTGGAACACAGACATACATTTAGGCGTCCGACAATAGTTGTCTTCATGGACCTTGAGGCGGTATTTGACTCTGTCGATCTTGAGGTTCTGTGGCGGTATCTGTCAATAAAAGGTTTACCAGAGAGGCACGTTAACCCTGTACTAACTTTCGTTTGGAATCGTTTTGGAGTTAACTTACATTGTCCGACTACCCACGGGTTGGCCTTCTATCACATGATTCACATCTTGACTTAGAATATACAGATAATACACTTCTATTTGGTGGAAACCCCAATGAAGTACAATCTTCTGGCAACCTTAAGCAACGATACCAGCATGTTCGAGATGTGATTCTCTCGATTCAAATGCAAAATGTTGCTGACGATTTGCACCCACAATAGATGACTGTTCCCTAATGACTCCTCGCAGCGCGATCTCGGATTTGTAACCACTCAAAGCCCCCATACCGGTTCGAACAATATCAGAGATGCAGCAACTTATCACTTTATGCGAAGACAGCTTGGTGCTATCATCCCAGAATTATTCTTAACGCTGTTTGAGACAAACGCACGCCCACACCTTGAGGTTCACAACGTCGTAACACCCCTTCTCAATAAAAGAAACATCGATCTCTCGGATCGAGCGCAGAGACGAGCAAAGAAATAGGTGAGTTACAAGAGAATCCAAGGTGATCCAATTATGTAGTACAACATATTAAGAGCGCCAAACCATCCCAAATGAGCACCTTACCGGAGCATGACCTCCCCTCAAGGTAATCCCCGAAAAATTGAGCATCGCAGAGTGAACACCCTGTTTCGTACACACTTTCTCATTAAGAGTCGTTGCTACTTGTAATACTCTCCCAGTCCGGGTGACCACAGCCCCCTCAGAGGACAGATTTAAGAAGAGACTTGATAAATTCGCACTCATATACGGACTATCAAATTCCTCGTAGACAAACTGTGCCTGATGCATGTCTTGAGACCTGCTAGTTGTTATTACTGCCATCTCCTTAGATCGCTAACTTAATCTATCCCCCTTATTTTCTCTGTCTTCTCTCCCTTGCTTACACTTCGATCCTCTCGCACAATCTTCACTATCAACTAATAAACTAAATTATCCATTATTTACTTAGGCTTTACCTTTAGAATTTTAACCTTATTATTTTTAACGTTGCAACTAGCTGATCTCCGGTCTGGTCTGATAGCTGCTGATATCTAGAAGCCCTACTGCCCTAGAACAAACGTTTTCATTTAAATCACGAGACATACAGACTCACAACCAATTAACTAGAATTAGGCATTCGAGTTGCTAGACTCCTATCCATTGGACACTGCCAAACACCTGGAACCGTACCGAGAGAACAAGAATCAAGAGCAAAGTAACCAATTAGTTTATACTAGCTCGTGAAAAAGACATTGGAGATATTGAATCTGAATCACGTACTCACATACGGACTATCATCTCCCTCTTGGACAAGCTGTTCATGATGCATATCTTGAGACCTGCTAGTTGCTACCATTGCCGGCTCCTCAGATCACTCAATTAATCTATCTCGCCTATTATCTCTGTTTCCTCTCCCTTGCTTACACTTCGGTCCTCTCTAACAATCTTCACTACTAATTAATAAACTAAATTCATCTATATGTTACTCATTTCTGAAATTTTATTCATATTATCACTAGAATTTTATCCTTATTACCGTTACTACTCTCCACATTGCAACTAACTGATCTCCGGCTTGGTAATGTGACGGCTGCTAGTATCCAGAAACCCAACTGCCCTGAAACAAACGTTTCATTCAAATCCCGAGACATACAAACTCACAACCAACTGCCAACTGACTAGAATTAGACAGTCGAGTGGCTAGACCTCCATCCATTGGACATTACCGAACACCTGGAACCGTACCGAAAGAACAAGAATCGAGCGCGAGGAAATCAAATTGGTTTACACTAGCTCGTGAAAAAGATATTGGATATTGGATTCAAGGTCACCTGCAACCTAGGCATGTCGGTATGTTAACTTTCTGTTTTTCTTAAAATAACCAGGAAGATATTGAAGTAACAAATGAAGATCAGCAAAGAATAAACAGTTTTGCAACATGGAACTTGAAATTTAAAGACTATACTTCCGAATACGATCAGAAAAAAGTAAATAGGTTTCTATTTTGTCTAAAATAATTAAACTTAGAAAGATTTGGCAAACCTTAACGATGCTGAAGATGAGTTGGTTGTTGTCGATGAAAGCATACACGCGTATCCTCTTTACGTCAACTATATTTTTTTTACTATCCATACATAGATCACAAGTGTATAAACGAAGTTTTAGAGCATATACCGTAATGAGCACCCTGAATCGTCTCTTTGAATGCCTAAAAGCGGTCACTTAACTCTTATGTGAATTGACTTTTTACAGAGTCTAGGTGTATGCTGCGCTCTAGGATTATTTCCTTTTGATTTTATCAGTTTAGGTTTGTGACATGTAGTGATACAAGTCCTTGTCGTCAAAAACGTTGAGTTAATCCTTCTGTACACTTTGTTCTCAAAGCACAGGATTATAGGCTCCTGAAACTAATTTAGCTTTTTGACAAATATTTTTCTGAAGTTTCATATACAAAACTCGGTGGCAGACCCAGCCATATATCCTATCATGTTGGAATAATGACTTACTACACCTCGTCTCAATGATCTAGGATTTATTGAAGTGTAGTTCTACAGTTAGCGTCCTTTATAACTTAACATTTGAAAACATCTTGAAACATCTCTGATAGTCCACTGACGTGTTCCATGAGAAATCATTCCCTTGCTAGATTCCGTTTACATTCGTTACTCAGATGCTTGCCTGCGAGGTAACTGGTCCATATCTACACGCTGTATGAAATTTATAAGTTAGTGCGTAGATCCTGAGTGACCAACTTGAGTCATTCAGGTACAAAGTAGAACTCTGTACGTACGTACATCGGTTCACGTTGCCATACCACATTACCACAGACAAATGTAATTGTCAGTTCAAATCCCATAATATTAAAGGCAGTTGCAGCAACAGTGAAAATGGAAAAGATTAGTGATCAAATATAAGATTCACTAAAATATGATTCAGTGAAATAAAATAATTATGATGAATTAACACACAATTTAGAGAAAGAAATCCACATACTTTGTAAAGGATTTCAGGATCAAAGATATGTACAGGAGTATGTACCGGTAAACCAAATTTAAAATAAGTGAAAAAGGTCATTAACAGTTCGGAAGATAAGAATTTGACAGCACGGAAAATGGAAGCACCAGCGCATCGCGAACGATCTTGAGCCATGTCATTCAAAGCAGTCGCAATTCTTTACTTCAAGCGGTGTCCGTCTGGGTTGTCCAATCTCTCTGCCCTTCTTTAACTTTGTCGTAGATATGCTTTGAGAGTCAACTTTATATTCGTCTGAATTTTCAGGGGTGGACCATCTACTAGGAGACTCGCTTGTTGACTTAGAATATGCCGATGGCATTGTTCTACTTGGTGAAGACGCTGACAAAATGCAGTCTTCTGACTACCCTAAGCAACAATGCTAGCACGTTCGGAATGCGGTTCTCACCCTCGAAATGCAATATGTTGCTTCAGGATTGAATTACGTCGGTACCTGAACTGGTGATAGGGAATGAAGCAGTTGAGCGTGTTGACTGCTTCACCTATCTCGGAGGTCTCGCCAGTGCTGATGGCCTGGTGACCGGCGAAATCTCAGCACCGATACAGAAGGCTCGATTGGCTTTTGCCAAGTTGCGTCACTTGTGGCGTGGATAAGATATCCGTTTGCTAACCAAAGGATGAGTCTACTGTACAGCAGTTCTCTCCGTCCTACTTTATGACTTTGAAACACGGCCAGTAAGAGCAGGAGATATTCGTAGATTACTGGTTTTCGATCATAGGTATCTCTATAGCGTTGCTCGTGTATCATGGGACAGTCGAGTGAGCAATGCTGTTGTTAGGAAACGGGTAGTAGGCAAGGATGACAGATCGATGGACGAAATAGTGAAACTTCATCAGGTTGGGTGGTTGGTTGCCAAACCATCGACTGTCTCGTCGAGCTACGTTTTGCGATGTAGAGATAGGATATTTGTCAGTCAGTCAGATGCATCTGAATTCTCTACATTAAGTGGTGTCCGTCAGGGCTGTCCACTCTCTATATTCTTGTTTAGCTTTGTTGTAGACATCCTCTTAGAGTTAACATTAAGCTCGTCAGATTTCTCAGGGGTTGACCTTCTACCAGGAAATTCGCTAACTGATCTAGAATGTGCCGATGACATTTTTCTATTCGGTGGAGACGCTGACAAAATGCAGAGTCTTCTGACTACAATAAGCAACAATGCAAGCATGTTCGGGATGCGGTTTCCCCCTCGAAATGCAAAATGTTGCTTCAAGATTAGGTTTCATCGGCACCTGAACTAGTGATAGGGAGTGAAGTAGTCGAACGTGTAGACCGCTTCATTTATCTAGCGAGTCTCATCAGCGCTGATAGCCTGGTGACTGACGAAATCTCAGCTCGGATACAGAAGGCTCGATTGGCTTTTGCTAACCTGCGTCACTTATGGCGTGGGCGAGATATCCGTTTGCTGACTAAAGGACGAGTGTACTGTGCAGTGGTTCGCTCCGTCTGACTTTATGGCTGTGAAACATGGCCGTTAAGAGTAGAAGATATTCGTGGGTTACTGGTTTTCGATCATAGGTGTCTCCGAAGCATTGCTCGTGTATCCTGGGACGACCGAGTAAGCAATGCTACCGACTGCCGTGACGAGCTATGTTTTGTGGTGTAGGAGTAGGTTGGAAGAAAGCTAGGGGCGGCCAGACCAAATTATGGCAGAAATCCATGAAGTCACTGACTAGTGGACTGAGTCATGTTGGTAGATATAGACTACCTGGTTGGGGTCCGCGAGACGAAAGTCACCAATGGTTAGACACCTTGAACGACATGGCTCAAAATCGTTTGCGATGGCGCGAGTGTATCCATTCTTTGAGCTCTCCGAAGTCCTAATCTTCTGGAATCGTCAGCACCTCTACTTTTGTCTTTCTAACCTTATCTCACTGAATTATGCTTCTTGAATAATATCTTCATTACCATTAATACCTCTACTATCTTTATCACTATGGGATTTGATTTGACATTTGCGTCTCTGTGCTAACGTGGTATGGCAACATGAACTGATGTACATACGTACGTAGTTCTACGTTGCAACTGACTGATACACGAGCAACGCTATGGAGATACCTATGATCGAAAACTAGTAATCTACGAATATCTCCTGCTCTTACTGGCCGTGTTTCATAAGTCATAAAGTCATACTAATGTAGTGTCGACAATATTGGTCCCAATAATACTCTGACACTTGACTACAGCTCGTGAAGAACAGATTAGAGAAAACCAAGCTGGTGTCAGACCCAGACGTGACTGTATAGACCACATATTCACACTACATCGGGCCCGAGAAAATAGACACTCATTCAGGCGCCCTGCAATAGCAGTATTTTTTGACCTTAAAGCGTTACTCGACTCTCTCGATCGTGACAGACAGACAGACGATGAAACGTAGAACTTCGTACGTAAGTACATCAGTTCATGTCGCCATACCACATCAGCACAGAGATGTAATTGTCAATTCAAATCCAATAGTAGAAGAGGTAGTAAAGGTATTAGGAGTACTCGGAGAGGTTAGGATTAGAAGATATTATTCAAGAAGTATGATTTAATGAGAAAAGTTTAGAAAGTCAAAACTAGAGTTGTTGAAGAACCCAGAAGATTAGGATTTGAGAGAACACAAAGAATAAATGCACCGGCGCCATTGCGAACGATTTTGAGCCATGTCTTTCAAGGTCTCTAACCATCGATTATTATCATCTCACGGACCACAACCAGGTAGTCGACAATTACCGACATGGCTAAGTCCACTCGTCAATGACTTCATGGATTTCTGCCATGTTTTGGTTTGGCCGCCCCTAACTTTCTTCCAACCTATTCCTACACTACAAAACAAAGCTCGACGAGGCAGTCGGTGTTTGGGCATGCTTGCATTGTTGCTTATTGTAGTCAGAAGACTCTGCATTTTGTCAGCATCTTCACCAAGTAGGACAATGTCATCGGCATATTCTAAGTCAATAAGCGAGCCACCTATTAAAAGGTCTACTCCTGAAAATGCAGACGAGGATAAGGTTATTTCTAGGAGCATGTTTATGGTAAAATTAAACAAGAATGCAGAAAATGGGCATCCTTGACGGACACCACTTAATGTAGAGAATTCTGATGACAGTTCGCCTTAAGCTCTCACTCGACCAGTGGTGTCCGAGTAGAGAGCTTGTATAAGGACAATGTACTTATTTGGTACACCTTTCAATGACAGACACTGCCACAGAACCTCACGATCTACCGAGTCAAATGCCACTTTTAGGTCCAGGAACACGACTATTGTCGGACGTCTAAATGTGTGTCTGTGTTCCAGGACCTGTCGTAGTGTGAAGATGTGGTCTATACAACCACGTCCAGGTCGAAAACCAGCCTGGTTTTCTCGAGTCTGCTCTTCACGAGCTTTCGTTAAGCGTCAAAGTATTATTGAGGCCAATATTTTAGATACCATATTAGTTAGACTTATTCCCTGTGATTGTCACAAGAAGACTTTTGTCCTTTCTTATAGATTGGGACTAGTCGGATAGGATTACGTTCAGTTCCCAGATTCTCTCTAAGATCTCGGTCAACCTAGATGATAAAACTGGACCACCATCCTTAAATATCTCACGGGTCAGTCTATCAGGACCTGCAGCTCGCCCTTGCTTCAGATTTCCTAACGCTTTCTCGACGTCATTAAGACTAGGAGGACTTACGTCGACTTGCCATTCAGGATGACTGGAGATCGTGGGTAACAGCAGAGTGGCTCGAGGCCAGTTGAACTGATCCCTAAAGTGTTCTGCCCATCAATCCAGTCTCCTGGATTGAGAATAAATAATAGTCCCATCATTTTCTGAGATAGTCTCACTTACACTAGGATTCCTAATACCAGTTTCCTTGATAAGTCGGAAAAGTTGTCTAGTGTTGCCGATCGCCACTGCCTTTTCCATCGCTTTTGCTTTCGCCACCCACCACTGTTCACGGTCGTTACGTAGGCTTTTTATAAGTCTGCGCCCAAGCTGACTTCGCTCTTCGTCATGTTCAGAGCCAGGTGGGATGAGTTTTCGGGCATCCATCAGATCGGTGGATGCTACTGAGATCCACGGCTTCATTCTAGCCTTATGGTCAACCGTACTAGCAGATATCACTGCTGTTTCCACAGCCTTCTTTATATCACTCCAACCTGACACCGTATGGGAATCGCTTAAATGGTCGCCCGACTGTTTTTCTAGTTGTTCCTGAAATATATTCTTCGCCTTATTATCTTAAAGTATAACCCTAAGAGGCTTTCTTAAGGTGTCTTTCCTACGCCCAGTAAGCTTCAAACAAATACGCGCTCGCACTAGGGCATGATCTGAATCTAGACATGTGCCCCACAACGAGCGACAGTCCTCTATCGAGCCCCTCCATCGGTGGCTGATGGCAATGTGATCTGGTTGGGCCCAACGTTGAGACGACTTTGGGGGTCGCCAGGTCAACAGATGCTTTTCCTTACGCCTAAAGTTAGTTTTTGCTAAGAGTAGGCGGTTGTCTGAGCATACATGCAACAGACGGTCACCATTGTCTGTTCTCTGAGCCGCGACACCATAACATCCACCTAGGTGTCTCTCCTGCTCACTTAGTCTACCTACTTGAGCGTTGAAGTCACCAGCCATTAATACTACATCAGAGCGCCTAGCTTTTTGAAAGAGGTCCGAAAGCTTAGTGAGGATATTTGTTGTACAGTCTAAAGTTTAAGTTGGGTTTTCGTAGATCCTAACGATCTGGTAACGTGACCGCTGAGCCTATTTTACAAGTCCTTGTGGCCGGGTCATGCACACCTTCCTTATGGGAAATTTCTGAAGTGTTAGCTTCGCTCTTCAAATAGCCATACCCCTGGAGACAGAAATCTGCGAGTTAAGGTGAGATGTGTTATTTCTAGTGTCCACCTTTTCTAACTCCTTCCGTTGTGGGAAGGTTGCGTCGCTGAAGATGCTGGCTGTCCGAGAGAAATACATCAGTTCTTTCACACTCTTCTAGAACAGCAGTAAAACTTCGTATTCAGACTGAGGGGCTTGCGGTTCTCCAATCGACCTGCCTGTCATGTTAAGACTAGCAGGAACATGTGTTCCACTCATTATATCTCGGTTGGTTCATCACGATAAGCAAGTCCAACGATCATGTCAAGGTTGGTAGTTGCGGTTAAGCAGTCACCAAACGCTTGCCTAAAGTCCCTCAGCCTATTGTTGAAGGCTGGTTTGTTCCCTTTGGCCACTACTCATTATGCTATAAAGAGACTTCACAGCACTAATGGCCATGGTGTGATTACACCACTAAGTGTCTGATCTGTTCATTCCTAATTATTCTTTTGAAACCTCGTCGAATAACCAAGCTAATTCTACATGATTGCTTGCAGGTATAATCTTATAGTTCCTGCTTCTGAAGTCAAAATTGTAATATCTTCCGAATTATTCCACAGTGAGGAACAAACAGGGTACTAACTAACCTATTGGTACTATCTGAATGAGATCATAGCAGTCAAGAATTCAGGTTACTAAGCCGTCTAAGACCGCTTACTTCGTGGCCAACCAGTGATATTGTTACCTTGGGAAAGGTTCTCGCCAAGATTTTTGAAAATAACATTAGTTTGTCTGAGCCACTTTATCAAACAAGATGAAGGGGATCTAACTAAGCTTACTCTAAGTTTAAGAAATATCCGTTTTGGTAATGTATAAATGCTATGATCTGGTCTCTAGTACGTTGCATAGTACCTCGTAGTGATCATTTGACAACCTTCACCAAATTTATAGCGTTCAGCTTTGAACACTTCGTAACTAGCTGATAATAACCAGTCCCGAATGTTTCATTCCTTATTTAGTATTTCGATTTGTCATTAGCTTGACAGCTTAGGGGTTGTAGTTGTTTTGGATCGTTTTTTGGTATATGTAAGCAAAGATTAATTAAGTGAAATATGTATCTACATAAGGTCAGCTGTCTTATCAATCCATATCATTATATATACAAACAAACATTATGCAATTAGCTAAAAGAAACCTTAAAAGCTAAAAAAAGATATCTTATTGGGGAAACATTTTTCCATCTACCAAATGATAAAGTTGCGGACGAGCTTTCGGCAGCCAAAGAAAAAGTAAAATTACGCATGGTGGACCTCGAAGAGCATATCAATGATTGCAAAGTTCACATGAATAATTTGAAAAAAGATCTTTATGGCAAATTCGGGAATCATATCAATCTTGAGGAAGACTAATTTTGTGTTGATTGTTGTACTAATTGTTTTTCGTTTTTCTTCGTGGACGTTACAGTTCTGTAACCCCACAAAAAACTGAAGTGACATTTGTAATAATATACACATGGCTCTTAGTGAATTTATTATTAGTATCAGTATCATCTGAAAGCTGGCCTTTACTTTAATGATAGGCATCATAGTTGAATACGGAATGACCATCTACTTACAACTGAGGGTTTGACGAAATGTGGAAAAGCTCGATTGCCTTGACGAACTTCTTTTTGTAGATCGGTATAAACCGCATCTATTTATCAGCAGAGGTATACGTAGGTAATGTCCAACCACAGATGTTTATGAAGCACTATCTATATTAAGTCATACGAAAGGTAAGTGGTGCTAGAGGTATAAATAAAAATCTAAAGTCGATCGTTGGGGCTCAATCAATCAACAGCGACGTAGAACTTCGTACGTAAGTACATCAATTGCCATACCACGTTAGCACAGAGATGTAATTGTCCATTTAAATCCAATAGCAGTACAGGATATTAGGGTATTAGCAGTAGTCGGAAAGGTTAGGATTAGAAGATATTATTCAAGAAGTATGATTTAACGAGAAAAGTTTAGAAAGTCAAAACTAGAGTTGTTGAATAACCCAGAAGTTTAGGATTTGAGAGAAATAGACTTGAAAGGATAACGCGGTGAGGAATTAGAAAGTTTGGGATTTGATAGAACACATAGAATGAATGAACCTGCGCCATTGCAGACGGTTTCGAACCATGTCATTCAGGGTCTCTAACCATCGATAACTATCATCTCGCGGATCCCAACCAGCTAGTCGACACCTACTGACATGAATCAGTCATGTTTAGGTCACGCCAACTATTGATTTCTTCCCACCTATTCCTACATCGCAAAACATAGCTCGACGAGACAGTCGATGGTTTGGCAACCAACCACCCAACCTGATGAAGTTTCACTATTTCGTCCATCGATCTGTCATCCTTGCCTACTACCCGTTTCCTAACAACAGCATTGCTCACTCGACTGTCCCATGATACACGAGCAACGCTATAGAGATACCTATGATCGAAAACCAGTAATCTACGAATATCTCCTGCTCTTACTGGCCGTGTTTCAAAGTCATAAAGTAGGACGGAGAGAACTGCTGTACAGTAGACTCATCCTTTGGTTAGCAAACGGATATCTTATCCACGCCACAAGTGACGCAACTTGGCAAAAGCCAATCGAGCCTTCTGTATCGGTGCTGAGATTTCGCCGGTCACCAGGCCATCAGCACTGGCGAGACCTCCGAGATAGGTGAAGCAGTCAACACGCTCAACTGCTTCATTCCCTATCACCAGTTCAGGTACCGACGTAATTCAATCCTGAAGCAACATATTGCATTTCGAGGGTGAGAACCGCATTCCGAACGTGCTAGCATTGTTGCTTAGGGTAGTCAGAAGACTGCATTTTGTCAGCGTCTTCACCAAGTAGAACAATGCCATCGGCATATTCTAAGTCAACAAGCGAGTCTCCTAGTAGATGGTCCACCTCTGCAAATTCAGACGAGCGTAAGGTTTTATCTAGCAGCATGTCTATTATAAAGTTAAACAAGAATGGAGAGTGTGGACACACCTGGCGGATCGTTGGGGTTACGAACCAGTAATTAAGGTAGCAAGAGCAAGTTTAATGCGTGTCCAAAGAGTTAAAATCAATTGAGTCTAATTGTGACGGTCCCTAAAGCTACTATTAAACTCGACCATATAAGAAATGTTTGAAATGACCTAAATCGTAACTTCCATCTGCTTCTAGATCGCAAGGCTGGAGTCTTGTTGGTCAGAGCGTTCTGTTATTGATTCTTGTGACTTGAAAATGTATCGACTCATATCCCACCTAGTTTGCGCCAGATTTGGAGCTTGTTCGCTTATCATTACCTTAGTGCGAAAGTCTGTTACGACTTGTGGGGTTACGTTTTTGTCACAGCTGGATAAGCTACTAAATCGATCTAATATATAGAAGCTGCTGCTTTCAAAATTACTAACCGATACAGCACAAGAATTTTCATATCTGCTAGAGCCAAACGAGTTTATGTATCTATTGTATTCCTAATAAATAACTATCGAAAATTACAGTCATGGTAAGGTAGCAAAAGGAAAGCAGACAAAAATGCTGGCAAAGAAGGTCCTTCAAAATAATTTAAGTTAGAGGGAGGCTAGGATTCAGTAAGTTATCTGTATATGTACTTCTGAAAAATAGGTTTATTCCAATCTCGGAAAGACAGTGTAGCTACTGAATGCATAACAGTGGTAAATGCAAAGGAAGACATTATATACAACTGCTAAAATATGTAGGGTTAAAAACTTTTGATTGTTTGGTGTGAAACTGTTAATAATTCTGGTGACGCTTCACATAATATTAGAAGTAGTGAAATGTGGTCTGGAAACTTCCATGGACGGTGTAAAGCGACTGGATGCTGTACACCACCAAAGACCTGAGGAATTGATAGACGCCTCTCGCGAACTGTCTGACGTAGGGTTACAATGCATAGGCGAACTTCCAGATCTCGGAAAATTGGTCTGTATTAGAGAATGTGATATACAAGGGTGAAATGATCCTTCTACAAAACCGCTATCTCGAATAGTAGATGTCCGGCCGTTGTGGTGCACAGAGACGTTCGAAAGGTTACGCGCCAGCATGGAAGGTGAAGTAATTATACGTGGCACTGAATTAACAAATTTGTTGTTTCGACTTAGAAAACGATTTTTAGGAAAAGATAATGAGCTAACAGTTAAAGAAGCCATAGAATAGTTTCCATAAATATCTTTTTGAGGAAGCGACTGTAGGTGCTTTTTTCGATAACTCGGTTGTTTTCTGCTGTTTTTCCCACTAATTTCTGCATTCGAAATTCCTGCAGAGAATGATGCTTCCATACACGAACTGTAGTTTCTTGTAATTGGATCGTTAATCTTTTTAGATTTTCCTTCATCCGACAAGCTAAAGCATCTACGCAAGTTGCTAGGAGAAAAGCTGTGATGGTATATCTCATCGTCTTGGAGGAGTTGATTTTTAGGACGACTGGGAATACAGTTTCCATCCATAGCTGTTTTCATTGTTTGTGGAGATGTTTTGCCTTTTAAAGGATGCACAATTTGATCTTCAACGCATGAAAGGTGACTGCGACGCCAATGAAGTCGAACATGTTGAAGTCGTTCGAAAAGCCACTTCAAAAAACCTGGGGAGTGAACTAAAGTATGGACAGTTTAAGTTACAGTGGTATACACAAAAGTAAAATGTAACACTTCGGAATTGTAAAACTGATATTTTCCCAAATAAAATAATATGAGGTTTCGTAAAATTCTCTACGACAAGGATTGTGAATTTCGAAGTTGGATATGATCACCGTTAGCAACAATTTAATGAATTCTTTCGAATACCAGAAACTTCAAGATCTTGTTGTAAGGTTTTATTGGTTCTCATTTTTTAGTTCATATGTATATTTGTCATAATGGATTTTAGAAAATATTCCTACAATGCCTTCCTCGTGAAATAAGAATGGTCGGTATCGGCAATTCTTTGTGAAGAAAGAAATACGTGGACTTCTTGTGAGACTATCAGGAAGTTCGCTCTGTAAAATGAATGATAACTCCATGAAAGTATGCAGGTGTGAATGAAAAGAAATTCGAGACCATTGCATCCTATGAACAAGCGGTAGGAAGATGTAAACTAAATTAGTGAACTTCGAGACGATTCAGTGAAATAAATGTAATATGCACAGGAACACTAGAAGTCGTGACATGTGTTGGATCTACAGTTAGTGACTTAGTGGATAATTATTAAGCCTCGATTCCCATCACAAACTGATCATCTAGGGTCAACTTCTTCACGTAACACATTACCGATCTGAGTCCATTACATGTTAACATAATGAAATCAAAACCCACAAAACGACCTTCAATGTTCGAGCTTTATGTCAAATCAAGCAGAAATCTTGAATTTGAAGTTGGCTGGAGCCTAAGAGCTTGATGTAATCCTTTTTAGAGTGGTTTGAATCGATAATCATTCCAGTTTACAAAAAACTACAACCACAGAGGAGTCGTTTTGACTAATAGTATCTGTGCACCAGCTTCAATAATCAGTCAACACTTATCTGGTGCTGCTACGTGTGTAAGTCAGAAAAGCTGGGTTACTTTTAGACTAAGGCGTGTATCTAATGAACTCTTCACTAGGTTCCGAATCACAGACACGACTACCGAAACGCAGATGTGATATTTTTTATCTCAAGGCAATGCCCGACTTCATTCATCCACAAGTTTTATGGAAGTATCTGCCATTAAAAGGGGGACCAAGGAATAAATAAACTTTGAGAAGGCTATCTGTTCGGGAACTTTTAGTCTAATCAGAGCTTACGAAAAACTGCTATCAAGACCTTCGATGTCAATTCGAGTTCGTTATGATGCTGACTGACACCTCTTCTTAAATTTACTTTGCAATAGTCCCGTTAGAATTACACTGTTTTCGCCTGACATTCCACGGATTGATCTTGTCAGGAGATCCACTTGTTCACTAAAAATCAGCAGAAGGCATCGTCCTGCTTGGTGATGAGTTTAAAAAATCGCAGTCTCCCGAACACCTTGGTTAGTAAGGGAAACATGCTCTAGCTATTCCTTCAAATGCTGAACCCCGCTTCATCTCCTAGACTGATCATACAGAGTTGAGTTGATGAGAGAATCGACAACTTTACGTACAGTGTAAGTCTCATCAAATCACCTGACTTCTACCAATTAGCATCACTTATGATGCAGGCTACTGAAATGGGCATACAATTTATAGGTGAGTGTTGGCTGTTTGAAAGAGGTAACTGTAAATCATAGCAGCATGCTAAATGTCAAACACTAAAAAAGTAGTTATTAATGTCCCTCTTCGTGATTAAAGAGTAATAATCCATAGGTATTCAGGTAATGGTGGTTTGCTACACAGTTGATATGGCGTAAACGTTGTAAAATTATAAAATGTTAGTATATGAACCTGGTGTTATCATTTTGTGATTCAAGGCTAATCTGTGTGTGTAACAGAATAAAACTGATACATAACATAGTTCTGATAATTTACCCATTATAAAATACACCTGAAATTCGAATGCTTAACATTATAAAGTTTCGTCACTATTTTTGTGATTTGATTGTCTGAACTTTGACCAATTCACTTTTCAAGTTCTTGTATCAGCCTAGTTAAACTTAAAGAAAGTCTACGCTTTTAACTTATATTGATGTTATTAACCAATAGAGTTAGTAATTTTCATTTATCTTAATAAATGTTTACATATGTAATTCCTATGACTTGACATGTTCATCTGTAGCATAGTATGCTAAAAATCTTGTATCACAGTGCATTTTGAATCTGATACAATCCTAGAGAAATTAAATAAAAGTATCAATTCAGATTTCTTACGCTGTATTCGAGAACAAAATCAACAATAGAAGCTGCACCTAATTTGTACAATAAGCTTCAGCATCCCTATTCTATTAATCTAATCGTTAATTTAATGAAGCCGAATGATTTACGAGTTAAAAAATCACTTTAGAAGAAGTGAAATAAAACTTTGTAACTTATTTTAATTATATTGAAATATTGGGAGGATTTTGTTAAAACAAGTCATAAACCAATTAAAAAAAATCTAAACAATGACACATGTGCAACAATCTAATGAAAACATATTTCCTGTATTCGTTTTTTGATACAGTGAAAGGTTTCAACACTGATTATCCATTAACACAAGATAATGAGTATTATTCATACACCTGGTGTAGCTAAACAAAACTAAAAGCTATACGCTCATACGAATTCAGATTCTTTCAATCTAGTTTAAATATGAAATAAAATCATAGCCGTCTACAAAACACTATCTTATTATTAACTTATCAAAACATTTAGTATAATTGTCCGCCCAATTCACTTCTTGTTCATTAACATACAATTTATCTAACATATTTTCTCAGTTATTGTTATCAAGATTTACTTATGGTATTTACCTTACCAATTTACATACTTACTGTACACTAATTTATGCACTATTCGCATAAGGCACAATAATCTTATCTATCAAAGAATATATGTACCTAAGGTTTTGTTGTTTTACACAGGAGACTGCCATATGTGGAAGTAAAGTAAGGTGACTAATAGATCTAATGATCTACCAAAGGATTTTTTAAAACCTATCTTACATAAAATTTATACAGATTAAAATAAAAAGTGGCATACATATTAAAATATAAAACAAAAACAAAGCAAGTATGACTAAAAAGGAAACGCTTGTGGTGTAAAATACATAGTTGGTCCCCAGAACTACCATAAGTCTTGACAAACCATTGAATACGTATCTTATAAAGGATAAAATGTAGGTCAAGTTATT
This sequence comes from Schistosoma turkestanicum, assembly GCA_944470395.2. Classification (NCBI taxonomy): domain Eukaryota; kingdom Metazoa; phylum Platyhelminthes; class Trematoda; order Strigeidida; family Schistosomatidae; genus Schistosoma; species Schistosoma turkestanicum. The sequence goes on along the minus strand of OX103979.1, from coordinate 11,617,225 downwards.
AGCATCGGGAGGAAATTCTCGGAGTTCTAGTGAGAAGAAGTGATCAGTGGAATTCAACCCTGTCAGGTGCAGGCAGTAACTAACAAAGACAAGTGGGCAAGGTCACAGAGAATATCTAGACTGATCAGAGTTAGAAATTAACACCGCTGGGTGCCGGACCAGTGGTCCAGAGGTTAGGCGTTCACGAGCGAGACTGAGGGTCCTGGGTTCAAATTCTGCGGGTGCAGGAGTCGTGGAAGCGCACCGCATGATAAGTCCCATACCAAGACAAAACGGCCGTCCAGTACTTCCAGCTTTCTAACGGTAGTCTAAAAATGATTGAAGATTTCAGTTTATTATTGTTTGGTAAACAAGTGAAGTTTGCAAATAGATGGGTAGAATTTGTCTGATATACTGAACAACAAATTATTATCAGTATAGTGATGGATAATATTCAGCTACGAAATTGAAATATAATTTTTGCGTCTTTCATACTACCACGGTATAAACATATTACCATAAAATATCTATTTAGTAAATTTACAAATAGTTCATGTCTTTCAAACAATATGGGTGAGTAATCAGCACTTTTAATATGGACTTAAAAAAATCGAACAAAGTATCAATGGGGATGATGTTGTACCAAAACCGTAGCTGTAACCTTGACGTGGTGGTGGGGCGTGCCTATCGTAATGACTCAACCGAGTTATATTGGTTCGAACATATATTCCTGTAGGTTCTACCATTCGAGGCAGGTCGATTGGAGAACGATGAGACTAAAAGCAGCTACTCAAGTTCTGAGGGTGAAGTCGTACTGCTGACTGTAGAAGGGTGTGACAACAGTAAGGTGTTTCCCTCGGACAACTAGAATCTCTGGTACACCTTTGAGTGACAGATGCTGCCACAGAACCTCACGATCGACAGAGTCGAATAACGCTTTAAGGTCAAAAAATACTGCTATTGCAGGGCGCCTGAATGAGTGTCTATTTTCTCGGGCCCGATGTAGTGTGAATATGTGGTCTATACAGTCACGTCTGGGTCTGACACCAGCTTGGTTTTCTCTAATCTGTTCTTCACGAGCTGTAGTCAAGTGTCAGAGTATTATTGGGACCAATATTGTCGACGCTACATTAGTATGACTTTATGACTTATGAAACACGGCCAGTAAGAGCAGGAGATATTCGTAGATTACTAGTTTTCGATCATAGGTATCTCCATAGCGTTGCTCGTGTATCAGTCAGTCAGTCAGTCAGTCAGTTGCAACGTAGAACTACGTACGTATGTACATAAGTTCATGTTGCCATACCACATTAGCACAGAGACGCAAATGTCAAATCAAATCCCATAGTGATAAAGATAGTAGAGGTATTAATGGTAATGAAGAAGACTAGGGTTTGAAGATATTATTCAAGAAGCATAATTCAGTGAGATAAGGTTAGAAAGACAAAAGGAGAGGTGCTGACGAATCCAAAAGATTAGGATTTGAGAGAGCTCAGAGAATGGATGCACTTGCACCATTGCAAACGATTTTGAGCCATGTCGTTCAAGGTGTCTAACCATTGGTGACTTTCGTCTCGCGGACCCCAACCAGGTAGTCTACATCTACCAACATGACTCAGTCCAATAGTGGATTTCTGCCATCCGAGTTCCCTCGGAAATCACGGGGCCGATGCCTCTTCTGAAAACCAGAGCAACCATTCTTTTAGATAAATGGAACGTTCGTACATTGTGGGAGACTGGAAGACTATTTCAAGCTGCGGCAGAAATGAACAGATACAACCTCGAGGTGCTCGGCATCAGTGAGACGCATTGGACACAAGTAGGACAACTGAGACTAGCTTCAGGGGAACTGCTGTTATACTCTGGTCATGAAGAGGAAAATGCTTCACATACACAAGGAGTTGCACTGATGCTGTCCAAACATGCACAAAAGGCACTGATAGGATGGGAATCTCATGGACCAAGGATCGTTAAAGCATCCTTCAAAACAAAGAAACAGGACATTACAATGAACGTCATCCAATGTTATGCACCTACCAATGACTACAATGACGACGATAAAGATTAATTCTACGAAAGGCTGCAGTCAATCGCCGAGAAATGTTCACCAAAGGATTTGACGATTCTTATGGGAGACCTGAATGCCAAGGTTGGAATGGACAACACTGGATATGAAGACATAATGGGACGACATGGACTGGGAGAAAGGAACGAAAACGGTGAGACATTTGCAAACCTATGTGTCTTCAACAAACTGGTCATCGGTGGCACAATATTCCCCAACAAACGCATTCACGAAGCCACATGGATTTCACCGGACCACACTACTCAAAATCCAATTGACCATATCTGTATCAACAAAACGTTCAGAAGGACCATGGAGGATGTGAGAACCAAGAGAGCAGCTGATATAGCCTCAGATCACAACTTGCTGATTGGCAAAGTGAAACTGAAACTGAAGAAGCACTGGACAACGGAGCAAACAACATCACACAAGTTTAATACAGCCTTTCTTCGGGATACCGTAAAACTCAACGAATTTAAGATAGCCCTCAGAAATAGGTTCCAGTCCTTGCACGATCTACTCAATGGAGAGGACGCAACATTGGAGAACAATTGGAAAGGGATAAAGGAGGCAATCACTTCAACATGTCACGAAGTTCTGGGTCACAAGAAGTACCATCATAAGGAATGGATCTCTGTTTGTACTCTTGCAAAAATTGAAGAAAGGAGGAACAAGAAGGCAGCAATCAGTGTTAGCCGAACAAGAGCAGAGAAAGTTAAAGCACACGCTGCATACACAGAAGCAAACAGGGAAGTGAAGAAGAGCATCAGAGCTGACAAACGAAAATATGTAGAAGATCTAGCAATGACGGTGGAAAAGGCTGCAAGAGACGGAAACTTGAGACAATTGTACAACAAAGAAGCTCGCCGGAAACTATCGTAAACCAGAACGACCAGTGAAAAGCAAGGAAGGCAAAGTAATCAGAAACACTGAAGAACAGCGAAACAGGTGGGTAGAGCACTTTCAGGAACTCTTGAATCGACCAGCTCCACTGATCGATCGTGTGCTGACCAAATTGCTACATTACGGATCATTATGGAACAATCAATTGAATGGAACTCACCACTCTACATCAACTTCATCGACTACGAGAAAGCCTTCGATAGCGTGGATAGGAAAACACTGTGGAGGATTCTTCGACACTACGGTGTGCCTGAGAAAATAGTTAACATCATACGGAATTCTTATGATGGATTCAACTGCAAAATCGTACACGATGGACAGCTAACAGACTCTTTCGAGGTGAAGACCAGTGTCAGGCAAGGTTGCTTACTCTAACCCTTTCTCTTTCTCCTGCTCATCGACTGGATTATGAAGACGTCGGCATCTGGAGAGGAGCACGGTATCAACTGGACAGTTAAGACGCAGCTGGACGATCTGGACTTCGCAGATGATCTGGCTCTTCTATCTCACACGCAACAACAAATGCAAGAGAAGACGACCAGTGTAGCAGCCTCTGCAGCAGTAGGTCTCAACATACATAAAGGCAAAAGCAAAATTCTCCGATGCAACACAACATGCACCAACCAAATCACTCTTGATGGAGATGCCTTGGAGGACGTTAGCACCTTTACATATCTGGGCAAAATCATCGACAATCAAGGTGGATCCGATGCAGATGTGAGGGCGCAGGTTGACAAAGCAAGGACTGCATTTCTACAGTTGAAAAATATCTGGAACTCCAAACAACTTTCAACGAAAACAAAAATCAGTATTTTCAATACAAATGTGAAGACAGTTCTACTGTATGGAGTGGAAACTTGGAGAACTACGAAAGGCGTCATCCAGAAGATACAAGTGTTTATTAACAGTTGTTTACGCAAAATACTTTGTATTCGTTGGCCAGACACAATCAGCAACAACGTACTGTGGGAGAAAACAAACCAGATTGCAATGGAGGAGGAAAGCAGGAAGAAGCAGTGGAAGTGGATAGGACACACACTACGAAAAGCACCCAACTGCGTCACTAGACAAGCCCTCACATGGAACCCTCAAGGCAGCCTATGCTCCATTAGGGGTAACAGGCGTGAGTAAAAAAAGTAAGTTCTAAAATTCATGTAGACTAGTAGGACTTAAATCGATTGGCCATTCAGGATGACTGAGGATCGTTGGCCACCGAAGTGTGGCTCGAGGCCAGTTGAACTGGTCCCTAGTGTTCTGCCCATCGGTCCAGTCTCCTGGATTGAGAATGGATAATAAGACCATCCTTTTCCAGTCTCATTCACATTCGGGTTCCTAATACCGGTTTCTTTGATAAGGCGGAAAAGTTGTCTACTGTTGCCTATCGCCGCTGCCTTTTCCATCGCTTTTGCTTTCGCCACCCACCACTGTTCACGGTCGTTACGTAGGCTTTTTATAAGTCTGTGCCTAAGCTGACTACGCTCTTCATCATGTTTAGAGTCAGGTGGGATGCGTTTTCGAGAATCCATCAGTTCGGTGGATGCGACTGAAATCCACGGCTTCATCCTAGCCTTATGGTTTACCTTGCTAGCAGATATCACTGCTGTTTCCACAGCCTTCTTGATATCTTGAATCCATTTGGGAATCACTTGCATGGTCGCCTAACTGTTAAGGCGACTTTGGGGGTCGCCAGGTCAATAAATGCTTTTCCTTATGCCTAAATTTAGTGTTTGCTAAGAATAGGCGTTTATCTGAGCACCATAACATCCACCCACGTGTCTCTCGTGCTCACTTAGTACACCTACTTGAGCATTGAAGTCACCAGCCATTAATACTACATCATAGCACCTAGCTTTTTGGAGGAGGTCCGAAAGCTTTCTGTAAAACTCATCTTTAACCTTGTCTGAACTGCAGTCAGTGGAGGCGTAGGCTGATATGACGAAGAGGCAACGACGAGTGTCCCTATACTTCCGAATCCTTATTGTCCCGTTTAGTCGGACCGCGCACAAGCGACTATCTACTGGGATCCAGTCATGGAGTGATAGTTCAGCTCTACGACTCAATGCTGTACCTACACCAGCAAGACCCCTGCAAGCAGCCTTAAAGCTACCGGATACACGAAGGGCAAGTTGAGTTGCTTCTTTATCTTGACATGGTGAGGTCAAGTGAATGATGCTACTTGGATCCTGTATGCGTGTTTCCGAGACGCAGCATACATCGATGGCACGAGATTCTTAAGTCCTAGCTAACGAAGCCTGTTGTCCTATTTGACACAATCTCCGGACATTAAAAGCTCCAACATGTAGTTTGGAACGAGGTTTCAAGAGACCAGGAATGACGTTTCGTGAACTCGCATCGTTTGCCTTAGCGGTGCAGTGAGATAAGGGAATGTGAGTAGATTTAGTTGTGGAGAGAAGACAGGTATGTGTGGGTGTAGGAAGGATTTGATTTCGACCAATTTGGTCTCGTGTGCTGTTACGGGTATGAGGGTGGTCGACACTTCCCGGCTGCCCACACCGTGGAAGGTTGTTTCTTGAGTGACCTGAAGAGGAAGATAGATTAGTGTTGGTCTTGGAGACCTGGGAGCGTGACCGCAGAGCCCAGGGGACAACTGCTTGAGGCCAGTCACGCACGGCATTCTGATAAAAAGTGTTTTGAGTATTAGCTCCGTTCTTAAAGGCCCTTTACCGATGGAGACGGAAATATTTGAGGTAAGGTGAGGTGTGACATTTTTAGGGTCGACCTTTTCTAACTCACGCCTTCCTTGTGAGAAGGCAACATCGCTGCAGATTCTGCTTGTTGTCCGATGGAAACACCTAACTGCTGTCACACCCCTCTGCAGTCAGCAATACGACTTCACCCCCAGACCTTGAGTAGCTGCTTTTAGTCTCGTCGTCTTTCAATCGACCTGCCTGGCATGGTAGAACCTTCAGGAATATATGTTCCATCCAATATAGCTCGGTTGGGTCATAACAATAGGCAAGCCCGACCACTACTTCAAGGTAGTAGCTTCGGTCGGTGCTCGTGTATCATGGGACAGTCGAGTGAGCAATGCTGTTGTTAGGAAACGGGTAGTAGGCAAGCATGACAGATCGATGGACGAAATAGTGAAACTTCATCAGGTTGGATGGTTGGTTGCTAAACCACCGACTGTCTCGTCGAGCTATGTTTTGCGATGTAGGAATAGGTGGGAAGAAAGCAATCGTTGGCGTGACCAAACATGTCGCAACTCCATGAAGTCACTGAAAAGTGGATTGAATCATGTTAATAAGTGTAGATTACCAGGTTGAGGTCCGCGAGACGATAGTAACCAATCGTTAGAGACCTTGAACGACATGGCTCAAAATTCTTTGCAATGCCGCAGGTGCAGGTGTTCTTTCAAATTCTAGTCTTCTGAATTCCTCATTACCTCTATTTTTCTCTGTCTACATTCATTTCACTGAATTATACTTCTTGGATAATGTCTTCGATTCCTGATCTCCATTACCGCTAATACTTCTACTATCTCTACCACTATGGGATTTGGATAGGCAATTGCGTCTTTGTACTAATGTGATATGGCAACTTGAACTGATGTACGTATGTACGGTGTTTTACGTTTTAGTCGGCTAACTAACTGATATTGCTTCAAAAATATTCAAGATAATGTGACACCTAATAAGAATGTGTACCGTTTCAAGTTGCAACAGATTGTACATTGCAATGTAGGGGATAAGAAACAGGGGATGTGAAAATTATACACACTGTAGTAATTAGCATTACAGTGACAATATTATGATGAGTACAAATTTAATAAATTAAAACACGTTCTACTATCTTGACAGTATGGTTTTCTGAATGAAATATTTAATTCAAAAACTGTCTATGTTTGTGACGAGATACGAGTGTTATATATTTCAGTTATTGTGGAACTAAATTATCACTTCTTCAAATAAAACTACAATGTTTGCATGACAATATTTTGTGAAGATTCAAATGCCTTTTTTCCAGAATAGCCTTGAGCTGAACACCTTGCACTAAATCAATATATATATATATATATATATATATATATATACCATTAGCGAACTAATTGATTATATAATTGCTTAAAAGCAAAATGCACTTCATTACTAAATCACTATAATGCATATACAACTCATCGAAACAACTGAAAACTTTTTAGATAGAGTACTGAAGTTTTAAGAATCGAAATATACATTTAAAGAAATACAAATTTATTACACTTTTATTTATCGAGGTGAACTATAAATTATTATATAAGATTATTTTTTTAATGAACAATATACTTTATTCAATGCTAGACAGTGAATTCGATGATGGTAAATTGAGAATTATGTATGTACTTTCCATTTGTATTACTGAATATTAATTGAAAATATATCGCTAGCCTGAGAGGACGTTAATTTCTTTTGACCAACATAAATCTTATGAAAAGTGAAGTAGTGTAAAGAACAAAGAAGTCCAAATTAGATTGAATATATTTGATTAGATAAGACGCAGTTTAGCAACAAAATATCTACACAGTATCTTGAAACATTCTTTTGCAAAATGGGTAGATTAGTGACTGTCGTCCCATACATGTCTTCCAGACTTTAAACTACATTGATTACGCCATACAATAGGATTTTCCTGTATTATTCGCTCTGACAGTTTCCTCTATGCAACGCTAAGCTACATGCTACTTTGTAAGTAGTACCCACCACATTAGTAAATATAAACAAGGCTTTTAATAAGGTCATCAAGTTAGGAGAACCCATGAATTAACAGAAGTAGGTGAAGAAATTTTCTTGTCGTTTTAAGTAATATGTACGTATGACTGCTGTCGCAAACAACTGCAACAGTCTTGAAGATCCTCACTTAAAAGAGGTAGGAATTCGAAGAACGAAAATGAAACATCAAGAAATAAATGTGAAATACAATATTCGCAGAAATATTGATAACTATGAGAGTTGTCCGGATATTATCCAGGAATTATACAGCCCATCACATAGGCAGTCTCTTTATATATATATATATATATATATATATATATATATATATATATATATATATATATATACATCTTAAATTCATTTATCAAAACTAAAAAAAGATTTAAGCTGTCTATAAAGTTAATTTACAGAAAATAACTTACATTTTTTGCTTGATGGTATTTCAGTATATTTGGTGAACAAAGGTGTTTCAATTCGTGAATGATGTGGGAGTTTGATTTCGGATCGAGCTGTATGCAATTTCAGAGGATCGCTCACACCAAGTGAATCACACTTATTAACATTTTCTGTTGCTGATTTAATAAATTTAGATGTGCGATTATTATTGATTCCATTTATTTTAAATTTCAGGGAAGACTGAGAATTAGGATATAATGACCTATTGGTAGGTGAAACACATAAAACTGGATTACAATGATTTATGTGATTGTTTTGGAGGTGAAATGAACTTATGGAATGTGCACTGAAAGACCTGAGCAAGTGATCTAGTTCTAGATTTTCAGGAACTGGTATCAGAGCACTAGTATTTCGATAATGTGTACAATTAACAAGTTTATGTTTAGTAGTACGAAGCCGGTCGTTGTTTTGAGCAAGATCAGGACGACTAATTGGATGAGATGAGAATGCATTTTGTCCAAATGACTCTGTTTCTGCCAGAGGGGCTGTTTTTATGCTTGGGCAATTCAAGACACTTTCAGAGTCTGTACATGTTTCCGGTATACTTTCAAGCCATTTTGCAACGGCTAACTTTTCAGGTGTTAGAAGATTGTATCCATTACCTATTTTGAAAAAATAAATAGATATATAGAGAGAAGGAAGGTAGAAAAAAACAGGATATACAGCTAACATAACTAACATAACGGGTTTACATCAGTCATAAGAAAAATCCTGAGGAGCTCGACTCCACGATAAAGCAGTTGTCGAGTGCCCGTGTTTTTCAATGGTCCTGATGTTATTCTGTGATAAAAATTGGCTTCAAGCTCAACGCACCACAAACTCTACTTAAATATATACAAGCAATCCATGGGGTTACACATAAAAATTTTCGCTACTTACCAAAACATCTAAATGTACATACTCATGACCTGAAAACCTAAAACAACGATCAGTCACAGTTAGCAGGAGATAAAAAGACTTTTGACCGATTTATGGGTTAGTATAGTACCTTACCTTTCAGGATATTTACACATTCAGATGAAAGATTTGACGAACTAACAAACATGATTTCACTAAACACCGATTAAACATGCAGGATAATGTTTACAAACAAATATCGTTTGCCACACGTTCCAGCCTCTGATATGAATCCGCGTAGTTTTGAAGAACAGAAAATGTTGCTGTATGGTATTTCGCAAATTCAATAATCCCGACCGTAGCTGCTACCTTCTCCTGGTGGTCGGGCGTGCCTATCGTAATGACTCAACCGAGTTATATTGGTTCGAACATATATTCCTGTAGGTTCTACCATTTGAGGCAGGTCGATTGGAGAACGATGAGACTAAAAGCAGCTACTCAAGTTCTGAGGGTGAAGTCGTATTGCTGACTGCAGAGGGGTGTGACAGCAGTTAGGTGTTTCCATCGGACAACAAGCAGAATCTGCAGCGATGTTGCCTTCTCACAAGGAAGGCGTGAGTTAGAAAAGGTCGACCCTAAAAATGTCACACCTCACCTTACCTCAAATATTTCCGCCTCCGGCGGTAAGGCCTTTTAAACAAGAACGGAGCTAACACTTTAAATACTTCGCATAAAAAGGCCGTGCGTGACCGGCAACAAGCAGTTGTCCCTTGGGTTCTGCGGTAACGCTCCTAGGTCTCTAAGATAAACGCTAATCTACCTTCCTTTTCAGGTCACTCAAGAAACACCCACGGTGTGGGCAGCCAGGAAGTGACAACCGCCCTGATTCCCGTTACAGCACACGAGACCTAATCAGTCACAACTGTAGTGCCACCAATTACATTAGAGTTCGCTCATATTTAATTTGGATATGCATTTCGAATAACCACTTTAACCAAGACATTTGTTTAGCAACAATTTATTTATTTAATTTAATGTATCATTTGCTTTTATTATTGCCTACTTTGTATGAGTTGGTACGACTGAACATCGCATACCAACTACGTGCAGATTCATTCTATTCGATTTAATGTTAAATCTCTTAAATATCCCAATGACTTAAACAATTTATTACATATATAATTCTACACTCAAATCTTATTAATTCAGTCATCAATAAGCCAATTCTTGCCCTTTTCTGTGTGCTTGACGTCTGCTGGTCCATTATTGTTTGGTAAAGACAAAAAAATTTAACACTTCGAATTCGTCTTCTAATATATAAATCGACAGGGGCTATTCAGTAACGATTGTCTAGAAGAGCGAATTACGAAGTATAATAACACGTTGGATACCAACCGTCTACAAACTAAGGACATTTAGCCTAGATATATTCATATCCTTTCTACAACCCATAACATCCCCCTTATCTTCACGACTAGCTCACATCCCTTTATCACCCCGCACCACTAAAGCAAACGATTCGAGTTCACGAAATGTTATTCCTAACCTACTGAAAGCTCGTTCTAGACTACATGTTGGAGCTTTTAATGTTCGAACCTTGTGTCAAATAGGATAACAGGGTTTCTTAGCTAGGGCTCTAGAATCCTGCGCCGTCGATGTATGCTGCGTCTCGGAAACGCGCATACAGGAGCCGAGTAGCGTCATTCACTTGACCTCTTGATGTCAAGATAAAGAAGCAGCTCGATTCACTCTTCGTGTATCTGGAAGCCCTGCTGCTGCTGCTTCCCGTCACATCACTGGTGTAGGTATGGTATTAGGTCCTAGGGCAGTACCAGTTCTCTTAGACTGGATCCCGGTAGACAGTCGCTCAAGCGCTGTCAGACTTAACGGGACGGTACGAACTTGTAAAGACAGGGAAACTCGCCGTTTCCTCTTCGTAGTATCTGCCTACGCTCTCACTGACTGTAGTTCAGACGAGGTAAAAGATGAATTCCACAGAAACCTTTCGGCGCTCAGATATAGTGAAGATGGCTGCTGACTTCAATGCTCAAGTAGGTAAACTCAGCAAAAAAGAAGTACACCTAGGTGGATCGTATGGTGTCGCGGCTCAAAGAACAGATAATGGCGACAATCTGCCGCAGCTGTGCTTAGATAATCGCCTGTTCCTAGCAAACACTAACTTTGAGCATAGGGAAAAACATCTCTTGACCTGGCGACCGCCGAAGCCGACCCGACTAGATCACATCTCCGTCAGCCATCGTTGGGGAGGCTCTATGGAAGACTGCCGCTCATTCTGGAGCACTTGTTTAGATTCAGATTATGCCCTGGTACGACTTACTGGACATAGGAAAGACGCCGCAAGGAAACCTCTTGGGGTTCTACTTGATGATAGCGGAGCTAAGAATTATTTCAGGAAAGACTGGAAAAAGTTGGGTAGCGATTTAAACGATGCCCACCCTGAAGCTGCTTGGAATGAACACAAAGTTGAGGGGAAGCGATAGATTCCAGTAGCATCTGCGGAACTGATGGATGCTTGAAAACTCATCCCGTCTGGCTCTGAGTATGATGAGGAGCGGAGTCAGCTTAATGGCAGGCTGATAAAAAGCCTACGCAACGACTGAGAACACTGGTGGATGGCGAAAGCAAAGCGATGGAAAATGCAGCTGCTGTCATTACGATAGGCACGCCCGACCACTACGTCAAGGTTACAGCTAAGGTAGGGAATTACATCGGAACCTGAACTGGTGATAGGAAGTGAAGCAGCTGAGCGTTTTGACCGCTTCACCTATCTTGTGAGCCTCATCAGTGGTGATGGCCTGGAAACCGATGAAATTTCAGCACTGATACAGAACTCAGTCAGTCAGTTGCAACGTAGAACTTCGTATGTATGTACATAAGTTCAGGTTGCCAAACAACATTAGCACAGAGACGCAAATGTCAAATCAAATCCCATTGTGATAGAGGTAGTAGAGGTTTCAATGGTCATGAAGAAGGCTAGAATTTGAAGATATTATTCTAGAAGTAGAATCTAGTGAAATAAACTTAAAAAGAAAAAGATTAAGGTGATTAAGAATTCATAAGACTTTAATTTGAGAAAAAACACAAAGAATGGATGCACCTGCACCATTGCAAACGATATCGAGCCATGTCGTTCAACGTCTCGGTGACATACGTCTTGCGGACCCCAACCTGATAGTCTACACCTACTTACATGGCTCAGTCCACTTGTCTGTGACTTCATGGATTTGTGACGTGTTTGATCACGCCGCCCATCGCTTTCTTTCAGCCTATTCCTACATCACAAAACATTGCTCGTCGAGGCAGTCGGTGGTTTGGCATACGTAACGCGTGTCCCAACCACCTCAACTGATGAAGTTTCACTACTTCATCTATTGATTTGTCATCCCCACACAGAAATCGTTTCCTAACGACAGCATTGCTATTGTAACGCTTGCTTAGATAATTCCCAGCTAAATCCTATTGCTTAGTATTCTCTGACTACAATACACTGGACAAGTTCCTAAGAATCAAAAACATGGTTGAACAGGAAAAGATTATATTTCCAAATAGAAAGGTTAAGTGGAAATAAGAAGCCAAAGGTGATGGCGAAGGCAAAAATAGATACAACGTTAGTTCATTTATAGCATTTATATGAGAAGCCTCTGGATAGAAATTCACGTGATCGACTGTATTAGATTTAGCCAATCAGCACGCAGCTAACAATACAAGAATTTTCTACCCTGTCCTCCAAGAATCGACCAGGCGGTAATTGGGTAGGAAATTAGCCAATCAGCGCGTAGCAACGTAGTCATGCTTTAATTCTATCTACGTCCCACTAACAATTGCTTACTCGGTTGTCCCACGATATACGAGCAATGCTACGGAGATACCTATGGTCGAAAACAAGAAACCTACGAATCATATCTTCGAATCCTAATCTTCTCCATTACCAGTAATACTCTTACTATCTCTACCACTATTGGATTTGAACTGACAGTTGCGTCTGTGCTAATTCGGTATGGCAACCTGAAATGATGTCTGACGTAGGAAGTTCTGCGTTGAATCTGTCTGGATCTCGCCTACGCCACAAATGACGCAAGTTGGCGAAAGCCAATCGAGCCAGACCGTAGCTACTACCTTGAAGTAGTGGTCGGGCTTGCCTATTGTTATGACCCAACCGAGCTATATTGGATGGAACATATATTCCTGAAGGTTCTACCATGCCAGGCAGGTCGATTGAAAGACGACGAGACTAAAAGCAGCTACTCAAGGTCTGGGGGTGAAGTCGTATTGCTGACTGCAGAGGGGTGTGACAGCAGTTAGGTGTTTCCATCGGACAACAAGCAGAATCTGCAGCGATGTTGCCTTCTCACAAGGAAGGCGTGAGTTAGAAAAGGTCGACCCTAAAAATGTCACACCTCACCTTACCTCAAATATTTCCGTCTCCATCGGTAAAGGGCCTTTAAGAACGGAGCTAATACTCAAAACACTTTTTATCAGAATGCCGTGCGTGACTGGCCTCAAGCAGTTGTCCCCTGGGCTCTGCGGTCACGCTCCCAGGTCTCCAAGACCAACACTAATCTATCTTCCTCTTCAGGTCACTCAAGAAACAACCTTCCACGGTGTGGGCAGCCGGGAAGTGTCGACCACCCTCATACCCGTAACAGCACACGAGACCAAATTGGTCGAAATCAAATCCTTCCTACACCCACACATACCTGTCTTCTCTCCACAACTAAATCTACTCACATTCCCTTATCTCACTGCACCGCTAAGGCAAACGATGCGAGTTCACGAAACGTCATTCCTGGTCTCTTGAAACCTCGTTCCAAACTACATGTTGGAGCTTTTAATGTCCGGAGATTGTGTCAAATAGGACAACAGGCTTCGTTAGCTAGGACTTAAGAATCTCGTGCCATCGATGTATGCTGCGTCTCGGAAACACGCATACAGGATCCAAGTAGCATCATTCACTTGACCTCACCATGTCAAGATAAAGAAGCAACTCAACTTGCCCTTCGTGTATCCGGTAGCTTTAAGGCTGCTTCCAGGGGTCTTGCTGGCGTATGTATAGCATTGAGTCGTAGAGCTGAACTATCCCTCCTATACTGGATCCCTGTAGATAGTTGTTTGTGCAGTCAGTCAGTCAGTCAGATGCAACGTAGAACTTCGTACGTAAGTACATCAGTTCATGTCGCCATACCACATCAGCACAGAGATGTAATTGTCGATTCAAATCCAATAGTTGAAGAGGTAGTAAGGGAATTAGAAGTAATCGGAGAGGTTAGGATTAGAAGATATTATTCAAGAAGTATGATTCAGTGAAAAAAGTTTAGAAAGTCGAAACTAAAGGTGTTGAAAAATCCAGAAGATTAGGATTTGAGAGAACACAAAGAATAAATGCACCTGCGCCATTGCAAACGGCTTTGAACCATGTCATTCAGGGTCTATAGCCATCGATTATTATCATCTCGCGGACCCCAACCAGGTAGTCGACAATTACCAACATGACTCAGTCCACTTGTCAGTGACTTAATGGATTTCTGCCACGTTTTGGTATGGCCACCCCTAACTTTCTTCCAATCCACTCCTACACTACAAAACAAAGCTCGTCGAGGCAGTCGGTGTTTAGGCATACGCAACACATGTCTCAACCACCTCAATTGATGAAGGTTCATTACTTCATCTATTGACCTGCCATCCTTACCTAGCACCCGCTTCCTAATAACAGCGTTGCTCAATCAGTCACAACTGTAGTGCCACCAATTACATTAGAGTTCGCTCATATTTAATTTGGATAAGCCTACTTCTTGAATAATATCTTAGAACCCTAATGTCTTCGATTATTCGTAATACTTCCACTACACCTATTACTATGTGATTCGACGTGACAATCGCGTCTCTGTGCTAATGTGATACGGAAACTTGGACTGATGTACGTACGTTCGAAGTTCTACGCTGTAGCTGACTGAGTTAAACACTCGGTCATCAGTTAGTACAAGGAAAATAACAAAATTTTAATTACCGCTAAAATATATTGCTCCAGCTCGAGTTAGGACTACCAAAGAATTGTTCACATCTTCTAGTGAGGGGATAGGAAGTCTTGTGTCAAGATATATATCTTCAAGATATCTGACTAGACGTTCCAATGAGCAACTAGGTTCAGACTGCGTAACTTGCCAAACTAATTGACATATAAGCTCTTCCAAGCGCATTGCATTGAAGTGAGAAGTTTCCAAAAACCAATTGCCAACATCTGCTATAAACATAAGTACAAATTTTAAAAGAATTCATAGAAAAGTCCAGAATATGTAAACAGGCAATGCATAAATACCCTTAATTGTTATGAACTCTAAGACGAAAATATACAATCAATTAATCAATATTACAGCATAATGAACAAATAAGACCATTATATATGATGCTATACAGTATATAAATAAAATAATGTTATTCCATAAATACATTCCCATGAATACATTTAAGTAAAGGGAGAACAATTAACGAAGCACAATAACATGAGTTCATTTTATATTGTGGTTTCTCATCAGCTTCTGATAACCTAATCATAATAGTATTATTCATTAAAAGTCAGCTTACATACTTTGCATCATTATGTTGGAAAAATGCTTATGAGTGAAGATTAATAAAAAGGGCACTATGTATGGATATGTATGAGATATTTGTATGCTATACAATGTTAATATTTATGGTCTGAATATAAAAAGATTATAGAATAAGCAACCGAGAAGACAGATACAATATTTTTTAGAAATAAGATATACTGTAGTCGTAAGATAAAATTGACTAACTGAGTACAACTCATATGAGAAGGACTAATAACTTGTATCAGAGAGAGAAGAATTGAGCAACAAACAATTATGAATTAGTTCACCACGGCAAAGCAGAATTGATAATTACGCCATTTTAGATGCGTCAAATTGGTTTAAGTACTTTTATGGGAATCGCTTCAGCAAACTGTAGTATATTCAACGTTCTTTGTTTATCAGTTATATTGAAGGGCTTTGAGACAGAGACACCATGGCTACTGCTAAACAGACAGCATACGATTGCACCGCAAAAAACGCTGACTTCTTGATCCAAGCCTCCATGGAATGCGTTTAGAGATGCGGATTCCAACCCTCTTTCCTGCTCATTCGATATATGTGCTTTAGCACGTACACGTAAACTCGTAGAGGTAACATAAAGCGTAAACTTGTATAAAAGACGTTTAAATTTTTAAATTAATTCGACACTTGTAGTGAAACAGGAAGTTTGGAAACAAACTAACGCCAGGGCTGCTGAATCTTATGATATAGCTGTCTACTATTACCTACAGCAGCTGCATTTTCCATCGCTTTGCTTTCGCCATCCACCAGTGTTCTCAGTCGTTGCGTAGGCTTTTTATCAGCCTGCCATTAAGCTGACTCCGCTCCTCATCATACTCAGAGCCAGACGGGATGAGTTTTCAAGCATCCATCAGTTCCGCAGATGCTACTGGAATCTATCGCTTCCCCTCAACTTTGTGTTCATTCCAAGCAGCTTCAGGGTGGGCATCGTTTAAATCGCTACCCAACTTTTTCCAGTCTTTCCTGAAATAATTCTTAGCTCCGCTATCATCAAGTAGAACCCCAAGAGGTTTCCTTGCGGCGTCTTTCCTATGTCCAGTAAGTCGTACCAGGGCATAATCTGAATCTAAACAAGTGCTCCAGAATGAGCGGCAGTCTTCCATAGAGCCTCCCCAACGATGGCTGACGGAGATGTGATCTAGTCGGGTCGGCTTCGGCGGTCGCCAGGTCAAGAGATGTTTTTCCCTATGCTCAAAGTTAGTGTTTGCTAGGAACAGGCGATTATCTAAGCACAGCTGCGGCAGATTGTCGCCATTATCTGTTCTTTGAGCCGCGACACCATACGATCCACCTAGGTGTACTTCTTTTTTGCTGAGTTTACCTACTTGAGCATTGAAGTCAGCAGCTATCTTCACTATATCTGAGCGCCGAAAGGTTTCTGTGGAATTCATCTTTTACCTCGTCTGAACTACAGTCAGTGAGAGCGTAGGCAGATACTACGAAGAGAAAACGGCGAGTTTCCCTGTCTTTACAAGTTCGTACCGTCCCGTTAAGTCTGACAGCGCTTGAGCGACTGTCTACCGGGATCCAGTCTAAGAGAACTGGTACTGCCCTAGGACCTAATACCATACCTACACCAGTGATGTGACGGGAAGCAGCAGCAGCAGGGCTTCCAGATACACGAAGAGTGAATCGAGCTGCTTCTTTATCTTGACATCAAGAGGTCAAGTGAATGACGCTACTCGGCTCCTGTATGCGCGTTTCCGAGACGCAGCATACATCGACGGCGCAGGATTCTAGAGCCCTAGCTAAGAAACCCTGTTATCCTATTTGACACAAGGTTCGAACATTAAAAGCTCCAACATGTAGTCTAGAACGAGCTTTCAGTAGGTTAGGAATAACATTTCGTGAACTCGAATCGTTTGCTTTAGTGGTGCGGGGTGATAAAGGGATGTGAGCTAGTCGTGAAGATAAGGGGGATGTTATGTGTCGTAGAAAGGATTTGATTGTGAACAGTTCGGTCTCGTGTGTTGTTTCAGGCATAAGGGTGGATGTTACTTCCTAGCTGCCCACAATGTGGGTGTTTCCTGAGGGACCTGAAAAAGATATTAGATTGGCGTTGTTCAATAATGACCAGATGTTCTGGTCTAGATTATACTCGTTTTAACTAAGGAAACTAAAACCACTTATTGAGCATTTTTTTTCCCAGATTTATAAACTCGCGCTATTTTTATTCTTAGAGAATGTTGAACCTGTTCAAGAAGATTAGTGTAAACCGACCCTATTCTCTGGTTTTGAATTGAAACTGTTAACTGTAGAATCTATGAGACTGAGTATTTCACTAACAGCTTTAGAGTATTACTTGATCTTGGTAATATAATTAGAAGATTAAAACTGTCACCATTATACACACGGGACTACAAAAAAATATTAGGTAAAGATTCTCATGAATACCACAAGTTATCAATAAAATGGATAGTGAGCCAATTATTACATGATATATTACAAAAAGTATATTTAACTACGAACTAACTGAATACATACACACTGAGTTGATCGAGAAACCAAAAGGAGACTTAATTTGACCTCTATCCCATGACAACTTTATGGTTTGTAAATGAGAAGAAGATCCACCTATTAACAATAAGTATGGTTCAACATAGCCAATAAGATAACAGTTTTGGATAGCCTGAGAAAGCCATGAATTGTTTTGATCCGTGACGTTGATATACTTGAAGGACATAAATAAATCAAAAATATGCAAGGCGAAATGTGACGGTTGCACATGCCTGCAGAAAGTAACTGCAAGACACTTTGTGCGACTTGATGAGAGAGACATGATGCTTTCGATTTATAAAATCATCTGTAAAAAGAATTGTGTTGAAAAAGTGAAAACATTATGAAATACATAATGCTACTGTTATTCAGTTACTGGTATGCTTAAAGCAGTAAACATTAATACTAAAACTACTAGTTACGGGGAAAAAGCAAGGCGTTTGAAAAGGGGTTAAGTAAGAAACTGAATAAACCATGAAAAACTCTGTATGGTAACGATTAGATACACAAGCATTCCACTGCCTTGTAAGATTATCTTATTATTTCCATTAGATGTTAGCAGTTCTTTGGAGAAAACAATGGCTAAACTCAGTCGATCAACTCTCTTATACAGAATAGGTGATGTTTCGCAAGCAGGAGGCGGGTCAGGTCTAGTAACACATTTTATACCCAACAGTTTGTACCAGGTTAGAACGGCCGACCTGACATTTACAAGTGGAAAATAAGGAGGGAATAATCAGGAACATCAATCACCGGTTACTGGCTAAAGTCTAATATCTGTGAGTTAATATTACTAATGATTGATTCACTAAGGTCCCGACCGAAGCTGCTACCTTGACGTGGTGGTCGGGCTTGCTTATCGTGATGACCCAACCGAGCTATACTGGCTGGAACACATGTTCCTGCAGGTCCTACCATGCCAGGCAGGTCGATTGGAGAACGATGAGACTAAAAGCAGCTACCCAAGGTGTGAGGGCGAAGTCGTACTGCTGACTGCAGAGGGGTGTGACAGCAGTAAGGTGTTTCCCTCGGACAACCAGCATCTGCAGCGATGCTGCCTTCTCACAAGGAAGGAAGGGTTAGAAAAGGTCGGCCCTAAAAATGTCACACCTCCCCTACCTCACGGATTTCCGTCTCCTTGGGTAAGGGTGCCCACTAAGGGCCTTTAAGAACGGAGCTAATCCTCAAAAAACATTTCATAAAAAGGCCGTGCGTGACCGGCCTCAAGCAGTTGTCCCTTGGACTCTGCGGTCACGCACCAACACTAATCCATCTTCCTTTTCAGGTTCGTCAAGAAACAACCTTCCACGGTGTGGGCAGCCGGGAAGTGATAACCGCCCTCATACCCGCAACAGCACACGAGACAAAATTGTTCAAAATCAAATCCTTCCTACATTCCCTAATACCTCTCTTATCTCCACAACTAACTCTTCTCACATTCATTTATTACAGTGCACAGCTAATGCAGACGATGCGAGTTTGCGAAACGTCGTTCCTGGTCTCCTTAAACCCCGTTCCAAACTACATGTTGGAGCATTCAATGTACGCACATTGTGTCAAATAGGGCGACAGGCATCATTAGCTAGGACTTTAGAATCTCGTTCCATCGATGTGTGCTGCGTCTCGGAAACGCGCATACAGGATCCGAGTAGCATCACTCATTTGACCTCACCATGTCAAGATAAAGAAGCAGCTCGATTTACCCTTCGTGTATCCGGTAGCCCTGATGCTGCTTCTAG
The DNA here is from genome assembly GCA_944470395.2 of Schistosoma turkestanicum. NCBI lineage: Eukaryota > Metazoa > Platyhelminthes > Trematoda > Strigeidida > Schistosomatidae > Schistosoma > Schistosoma turkestanicum. The sequence continues at coordinate 11,597,409 of OX103979.1, read as the reverse complement.
GGGCCTCGCCGGTGTAGGTATAGCATTGAGTCGTAGGGCAGAACAATCCCTCCTCGACTGGATCCCAGTAGATAGTCGCTTGTGCGCCGTCCGACTGAACGGGACAGTAAGGACTCGGAAAGATAGGGACACTCGCCGTTGCCTCTTCGTCATATCAGCCTACGCCCCCACTGACTGCAGCCCAGATGATGTAAAAGACGAGTTTTACAGAAAGCTTTCGGACCTCCTCCAAAAGGTTAAGCGCTCTGATATAGTTATAATGGCTGGTGACTTCAATGCACAAGTAGGTAGACTAAGTGAAAATGAAAGACACCTAGGTGGATGTTACGGTCTCGCGGCTCAAAGAACAGACAATGGCGACCGTCTGTTGCAACTGTGCTCAGATAACCAACTATTTCTAGCAAACACTCATTTTAAGCATAAGGAAAAACACCTTTTGACCTGGCGACCCCCGAAGTCGTCTCAACGTTGGACACAACTAGATCATATCGCCATCAGCCACCGATGGAGGGGTTCGATAGAGGACTGTCGCTCGTTCTGGGGCACATGTTTAGATTCAGATCATGCCCTAGTGCGAGCACGTATTTGTTTGAGGCTTGCTGGACGTAGGAAAGACACCGTAAGGAAGCCTCTTAGGGCTTTACTTGATGATAATCAAGCTAAGAAAATATTTCAGGAGGAACTAGAAAAACAGTTAGGCGGCCATGCAAGTGATTCCCATCCGGAGTCAGGTTGGAATGATATAAAGAAGGCTGTGGAAACAGCAGTGATATCTGCTAGCAAGGTAAACCATAAGGCTAGGATGAAGCCGTGGATTTCAGTCGCATCCACCGAACTGATGGATGCACGAAAACGCATCCCACCTGACTCTGAACATGATGAAGAGCGTACTCAACTTAGGCGCAGACTTATAAAAAGCCTACGTAACGACCGTGAACAGTGGTGGGTGGCGAAAGCAAAAGCGATGGAAAAGGCAGCGGCGATCGGCAACACTAGACAACTTTTCCGCCTTATCAAAGAAACCGGTATTAGGAACCCGAATGTAAGTGAGACTATCTCGGAAAAGGATGGTCTTATTATCCATTCTCAATCTAGGAGGCTGGACCGATGGGCAGAACACTTTAGGGATCAGTTCAACTGGCCTTCAGCCACACTTCGGTTGCCGACGATCTCCAGTCATCCTGAATGGCAAATCGATTTAAGTCCTCCCAGTTTACATGAAGTTGAGAAAGCTATAGGAAATCTAAGGAGAGGTAGAGCGGCAGGTCCCGATAAGCTTACCCCTGAGATGTTTAAGGATGGTGGTCCAGTTTTAACGGTTAAACTGACCGAGATCTTAGGTAGAATCTGGGAAATGGACGTAATCCCATCTGACTGGTCTCAGTCGCTAATTGTCCCAATCTACAAGAAAGGACAGAAGTCCTCTTGTGACAATCACAGGGGAATAAGTTTAACTAATATAGTTTCTAAATTGTTAGCCTCGATTATACTTAGACGTCTAACTAGAGCTCGTGAAGAGCAGACTCGAGAAAACCAGGCTGGTTTTCGACCTGGACGTGGTTGTATAGACCACATCTTCACACTACGACAGGTCCTGGAACACAGACACACATTTAGACGTCCGACAATAGTCGTGTTCCTGGACCTTAAGGCGGCATTCGACTCAGTGGATCGTGAGGTTCTGTGGCAGTGTCTGTCATTGAAAGGTGTACCAAAGAAGTACATTAACCTTATACAAGCACTCTACTCGAACACCACTGGTCGAGTGATAGCTTATGGCGAGCTGTCACCGGAATTCTTTACTTCAAGTGGTGTCCGTCAGGGCTGTCCACTCTCTCCATTCTTGTTCAACTTTGTCGTAGACATCCTCTTAGAGTTAACATTAAGCTCGTCAGATTTTTCAGGGGTTGACCTTCTACCAGGAAAGTCGCTTACTGATCTAGAATATGCCGATGACATAGTTCTATTCGGTGAAGACGCTGACAAAATGCAGAGTCTTCTGACTACCATAAGCAACAATGCGAGCATGTTCGGGGTGCGGTTTTCCCCCTCGAAATGCAAAATGTTGCTTCAAGACTGGGTTGCTTCGGCACCTGAACTAGTGATAGGGAGTGAAGTAGTCGAGCGTGTAGATCACTTCACTTATCTGGGGAGTCTCATCAGTGCTGATGGTCTGGTGACTGACGAAATCTCAGCTCGGATACAGAAGGCTCGATTGGCTTTTGCCAACCTGCGTCACTTATGGCGTAGGCGTGATATCCGTTCGCTAACCAAAGGGCGGGTGTACTGCGCAGCAGTTCGTTCCGTTCTCTTATATGGCTGTGAAACATGGCCGTTAAGAGTAGAAGATGTTCGTAGGTTACTAGTATTCGATCATAGATGTTTAAGAAGCATTGCTCGTATATCGTGGGACAGCCGAGTAAGCAATGCTGTCGTTAGGAAACGAGTACTAGGTAAGGATGGCAGATCAATCGATGAAGTGGTGAAACTTCATCAGTTGAGGTGGTTGGGACATGTGTTGCGTATGCCGAACCACCGACTTCGTCGACGAGCTATGTTTTGTGGTGTAGGAGTAGGTTGGAAGAAAGCTAGGGGCGGCCAGACCAAAACATGGCAGAAATCCATGAAGTCACTGACAAGTGGACTGAGTCATGTTGGTAGATGTAGACTACCTGGTTGGGGTCCGCGAGACGAAAGTCATCAATGGTTAGAGACCTTGAACGACATGGCTCAAAATCGTTTGCAATGGCGCAGGTGCATCCACTCTTTAAGCTCTCTCAAATCCTAATCTTCTGTATTAGCCAGCACCTCTACCTTTTTCTTTCTAACCTTATCTCACTGAATTATATTTTTTTTGAATAATATCTTGAACCCTAGTCTTCTTTATTATAACATTAATACCTCTACCATCTTTATCACTATGGGATTTGATTTGACATTTGCGTCTCTGTGCTAATAATGTGGTATGGCAACATGAACTTATGTACATACGTACGAAGTTCTACGTTGCAACTGACTGACTGATTCACTAAGGTCATAATCGTACAATTACTTTACACTTACTTACGTACACCTGTTACCAGCCCCCAATGGAGCATCGGTCGCCGACCAGCATTCTCCAACCTACTCTGTCCTGGGACTTTGTTGCCAGTTCTGTCCAGTTGCTGTTCATTATTTCCATGTATGTCTTTAATTCTCGGTTTGATGTGTTTTCCAATTACTTTATACTCTAAGTAAAACTACACTGATCAACTATTGTCTATCGCACATCAACTAGTAACGCAAAATAAGAACACATCAATCGATGCCTGAAGAAACACAGTAGAGAGAAAGGTTAAGACTTACGGGTGCATCAGCAAATATATGATCTTATTACCTAAACTTTTTAACAATGCGGATGAGATATATATACGTACAGAAACTGACACATCGGATTCGAACTAATAAAATGATTAGCAATTACTCCCAATAATACTTACTAACAACATGGGATTTGAAAGCATGCATATTCTAGAATGTTAAATTTTTATAGTCAGCAGTATAAAACGAGTAGACCTAAAAAGCTGGACATGAAATGAAACATCAGTTTAGTAACTCAGATTTGGAAGTCGCAACAAATCACAAGACCAGTGAAATTATGATTGAAATTTTCTGATCGAACCACTTGAGTGGTTTACTCAATAATAGTAAGTTATAGAGGTATATATATATATAGCGATTTAAACCCGCTAACATAAGCCAGAAGTAACCCAAGATAGTAACGTAGAAACTTTCGCTTCACAGCAACGTATATTTGGGTAAAGTACTAACCACTAAATTCACATTAGTGATATATATATATATATATATATATATATATATATATATATATTCCAACATATATAACCCAAAAGAGGAAATAAAGGAGAACATTGAGGAAAACCCTTCAGTAAACTCGGTATGAATACAGTTACTGATGAAGGTTTACCAACAAAAAGCAGTTTTTTAGTAGAGAATACTCTATTCCTGGTTTAACACTAAGTTTTGATAAATGGTGGACAACAGTCTATGTCATGAACATACTAGAGACGGAGTAGCCTTTCAAGGTCAACCAACATGATTCAGGTATGACTGCATCCGCACACCGACCTTCAGCAATCCTTAAGGGACCAATGAGAATGACAGGTGATGATTTTTATTCCCAATTACAAAAATTCCAACAGATAATCTTTGCTGCTGGCATGATCATTAATACAGATTAATAATTGATTCATTGGAATCCTTCTGAAAAAGCGTTATCTTCTTACTGAGTTTTCACAGTATGTTGTCTTTTTCTTGTTTATTACCAATGTAAACTGATATAACTTTTTTGAGCTTCACCGCTTTTGACCTTCTACAGTCTTTCTCATTAAAAATTTTTCAAGGAGTTCTGATATTGGTAGTATTCCTTTAGCAAATGGCCGTCTTATAGCCTCTGTGTTCAGACACCCGTAAGTGTAACCACAGGGCAGTAGACCGTGGTCATAGGTTTGTGGTTTGCCGTTACCTCAAGACCACTCGCATTGAATCACGGGCGTCAGGCATTCCTTTGTGCTATGCGTATTTGTTGATGTATACCTAATATGTATGTAGATCCGATTAGTTGTGTTGCCATGCATCAGCCATATTTTAGACTAGCTGACATAACTAATTAGCGTGAAACAGTATCGGTGATTCTGCAGTACCCGGGAGTTCATCAACATATATAATAAAGGTAAAGGACCCATAAAAGAGCTTTGTGCTATCACGCTGAGTAATGGTTTCCAGGAGAAACATTTGGAATCCACGTTAACTGTCCCTCTTCAATCTACGAGAAACAATGGGTCCTCATTGGGAGAGATCCTACATTTCTGAGATTTTCAAGCTTTAGTAGGAGTCTTTTATTGTACCTCATCAAATACTTTGTTAAATTCTAAATGGAGAAAATAAAAATCTTAGGACTCTCCATTTTTCATTTGCTATAGTGGTGCATGGAAGTAGTTTCTCGAGGCCAAGTTGTTCATTATTTAATTAGTTATTTTTTATGTGGGGACAATCATGGCCATTTTTTTATTCTCTGTGGTGTTTTTAGTGCTGTTTGAGGCTGACATGTTCACTGAAAATCCTCTTGATCCTATAGTATGGAATGGAGTGACGGTTATTCCCTCAGTCCTCCAGTAACTGAGTTTGACCAGGAAACATAATGAATCCTGTCTTCAGAGTGGCATCCAAGTGTTGTGAAATTTGTGGAGATGGTATGACAAACTTATTTTGTATTTATTCTGTTAATTTTCGACTGCTTTCACATTTACTATAAAATGATTGTACATGTTGTTTAAGTGTGTTACCTTGGATACAAATAACGTTGACTACTCGTATTTTTGGGTAAATGACGGTTCTAATATTCGTCATAAATACAAATGTACATCATTATCTAAACAGATATAAATACTGAGTTATTCCACCAACAATTGTTCCATTATTCAGATTAACAGCAACAAATAAATCTTATTCTATCCTTGTGCATAGTTCAGATCTGTTCGATAGATAATATTTGGTCGCTTTATAACACATAGTGCTTCCTATTCTGGAATAGATTCTCAATTCACAATCAAAATGCACGATTCCAGTCAATGCAAGCGACACAACAAAAGAGGAACAAATCAGTATGGCTCAGTGCAAAAAGTACCATCTCAAAAGGGATCGAACAGACTAACCACAAATTCGCCTCAAGATTTCTGTGTAGTTCCCTCGGTCCTGTTGACTTTTCGGACTTTAGTTCATTGTTTCAATTAAGGTTCAAAGTACATAGCGGATCTAGTAATTTTGTATTTTGGCCTTGCTCTTCACCAGGAACAGCCTTCTCAGCGAAAGTCGCCTGGAAATAGTTCTTTATTGCTTCTACTTCCACCTCGTTTTTAGTCTATGAAGCCATTGGTACATTCTCGTTAGTTGTTTAAATACATATTGTGTCAACTGCTTCTCACATTCTCGCATTAAGTCAAGGTGTGCCTAAACTAAGTGCAGCCGTTGTCCTCACCAACCCAGATTATATTAGAGCATATTAGTACGCCTAAGGATCCTAATAATCACCTACTACCGATCGCCCAAAGAAGGAATATTATTTGAACCTCTTATAAGCATCCTCTTTCCGTTCTCAATTATACTTGTCGCGCTAGTCCATCCTTTCTCAGTATTAGTCACTAAACTAGATATGGTAGCAGGGAATTCTTTCCTGAACAACAAGAACATATCACTAACAAGTCGCTTTCTCTTTCACTTCTCAATAAATGAGTCGATTCGTACCTTCGTTGCATCAAAGAAACATATAACCTAGATCATCGTTTCCAGAATGCTCACGCCAATTAGTTTGCTTGTCCGCAGACGGTCAGTTGTAACGCTGAATTGGCACGTACTCATATCATTTGAAGTTAATACACCAAAGATTTTCAATTAAAATCCCATAGTAGTAGATGATAGTCACAGTATTAGAAGTACTGAGAAAGATTGGGAATCGAACGGGTGATTCGAGATGTCACAAACCAAAGACAAAACTCAAAAAATAGAGTTCATGAATAATTGAGAATTTTACATTTTGAGACAAGACGGATTTTCAGTTTTGCCCTCCAAAGTCTCTCACGCGAAACTCAATCGGGTAGTGTGCACCCAATGACATGGATCATTCTGATAGCTAACAACTTTACACATTGTGGTCATGTTTTCATTCAACATGTATTACATACCGTGAATCCTCCCATAGTTAAAATCAATCCAATTAAATATCATCAAAGTCACAAGGTTGACCATGGAGAATATACCAAAAACAGAGGTACTGTATGATCAACCTATTAGAAACTTTTTCGGATACAGCCCATTATGGTTCCTTTGGCGTAGCAGATAGCCGAAGCCATTTCACACCACATGCAGAATTTAAGCTCACCCCTCCCCCAAAACCTCAGGCAGGCAGAATTCCCAATTTTCCTCCCCAAACTAACAACCCCTTCGAAGTACCTTCTCTGATTCACTTGATATATTCCAATTTAGCAATTTCCTATCCTACGTTACTTCCGTTATTCTATTACTTGCTTTTTCAGGCCTAATGACTGGCAATCGATAATGTTAGTAATAAAAGACAACCGAAAAAAGATGCCTGTGCGATACAGTTTTTCGGTATTTAGGAACTTTAGATTTCTGTCCATTTTAAAAAACTACTCAAAATCTATCCAACCTTTATCTTCAGCCTTTCTTTCATCAATTAAAGCCCGTTTCTCTTTTGCGATTAAAAATCCAATGTATATGGTACCTACGATTTTTTTCGTAGATTACTGGTTTCTAGTTAAGCTCTTGTGCCAGTCTTAGTTTGAGTTTTACCTTCATGGATATATACACTGAACACATCTGGGTTCTTTAAACTGCTGGTTGTCGTTGGCTCTGCTGCACTCTTTTTTCTCTCAATTTTTAGCACCAAGAAAAGTAAAATGATGCTTGAAGCGTTAGGTGCTCGTCAAGTAAAAGTTTATGGGTGATGCCATCTTTGAACGGATTTTAACAACTGTGACTTCAATCAACAATTTCGACGTACGAGACCGTTTACAAATAAGTATGTATATCTTTAAAAGAGTTTTATCATGTTTTCGAATGCAAACTAGTTATTCTTAAATAATTACATGTTACGTGGTGAATGCCAGTTTACAGGTCGGGTCGAAATGTTAAAATCGCTAACACATTTAAGCTAAAATGTTGTTTAGTTAGATAAATATTTTACAACATACACCGGCTTTCTAGAGAGGACCAATATTTTTTCACATAAAGTTGTAAATGTTTCAGACTCGGGAATGTACAACACAATAATCGTAGTCAATTATGTCCTTTGCTTTGTAACGAGCTACTGTTGGTCGAGAATCGATGAAAGTTAAATTCGGAGCTGTATATGACAAGAATTATTGAGGTAAGTCTTTAGCGAAATTCTCTATGGTTTTCTGTAGATAAAAATGTACGAGGCTTCTGTGAAAATCAGCTGTAATTCTCCGGTAATATTAAAGCTATTATTCATTAAGTAGTATGTGGTGCTGGAAAAAGTAGCAAAGAGAAAGGTCTAAGGAGTAGAACAGAAAATATTCGTGATTAAAGTCGAGTCATGACTGAACAGATATATATATATATATATTTATTCTCAAATAACTACGTTACAAGAGTCACGCCAGTTTACAGGCTAGATCAAATTGTCACAAATGCTTTCACAATTACTGTAAAGTTATAGCAGTTAAATTAAGTATAAGAGTCAGTTTCTGATAGCATATTTACACCATGTCACTGACAGAAACAGTATAATACAGCCACATTTTCAATAGTAGAGTACAAATAAGGAAGGTGCACTATAGGTTCTTTTGGCGATTTGCCGAGATCAATAGTGAATTTGTTGGGAAAGGTCATATGGAACGCGCTTGATACGAGCTGTAATCCAGACAGTCATGTACATAGGGTGCATGTTCCCTAGAGTCACCAAGGATTTCCCGCCGTGAATGGAGTTCTGAAAAGGAGAAAAGAGAGAGAGAAAAAGGCAGCAGTGTGGCAAGTGTATATATACAACTAAAGCACTACTTAACCTATCATGTTGAAGTAGTCAATACAGTGGTAATTCAAGATAAAATTCATACTGACCACCTAAATTAAAGTGAATTATGGGAATATAAGAAAACAACACGCAAATGAAGGAGAACAGCAATGACGAAAGAAGAGTTGTGGAGTGTTAAGTCGATAGAAGAGATGTCGAAGTAAGAAGCTAGAATTGTAGAATCCTTTTTGAATGTTTTGTTTTTTGGAAAATCCCTCCATGTTTACATATTTTTGTTATGACATGACGGACTTTTTCTGTTGACATTTTTGGTATTTTATTTGATTCCAATTTGAGATTTTATCATTGTATATTGTTATTCTTTCTATATTTTATACTTATATTGAAGTTTTTATGTTTGCTTCTGAACTGTATATATGTTGTTTAAATTTGATCTTTAATATGGCCGCAGCCATATTTGGATTGATACTGTGGCGGTTGGACTTATTACGTTTGCCTTGGATACTTCTCGGAGTAATTGTGCCTTGGAAGGTGCATCAACTTCAGGTATTGCTTTGTATTTCCATCTTTTAATTAATATAGACCGTTTTCTCCTAGAATTGTTGTGTTTTCTGGAAATTGGACTGGGAGATACGCGTTCAGATTGCACTTATTGGAAACCATTTGAACTGCAGAAGTAGCAAGCGTATAAGAGCAACCTCAGTGTTACTGATTAGTCGTCTCATCAATCTAAAGAGCCGAAATCAAACAAAATATTCTGAATATGCATAAAACATTGGAGATATCATTAATCAGACCTTTATTTTTCTCTATTTGATTACTTACCGCATACTTTCACTGATGTAGGTTGATGGGGAAATTTGCTGGTAAAACAATGAATCGGCAAATGATTGTATTATTAGAGGAGACAATATGCATATCTACGGAATACAATGAGGATAGCACATTGATTTGATGGCCTAGTGACATTTTATTCATTGTTAATTATCTCTGCTTAATAAGTTAAGAGTGAAAACCATCACAACGTAATTGCCAAGGTCGGTTTGTTGCATGTTACAAGAAAACCATAAACTTTAAGCTTCTCTATATTGGGTAATGAAACTATGTAGCATATCTTACTGACAAGAAGTTGACTAAGGGTTCTTGTCAGCATTTTTCGGCGGGTTAGTTTTCTCCGGGATGGAGTCTCCAACTCTATGTCCACGGTATCTCAAAAGTTGACATGTCGTAAGCTATTGATCGAGCCTGTAAAAATAGTGCTCACTCATTGTAGAATCCATCTTGAAAGTCTTGTTTTGGGAAAATCCCTCCATGTACATAAATGTAAAATGTTCTTACTGACTCTTTCTGTGCAACATTTTGTCGCTCTGTTCACTCCCATTTAGTGATGCTAATATTTGTATTTTTTATAGTTTCTATTTTTTGTACCTTTATGGGATATGAAAGGATGGGATATAAAAGGGCTTAAGAGATACTCAAAAAGCTATTCAGGAAACGTTGGAAGAGCTGTTTCATCCTGAGAACTTTGATTATAATGACGCCGAGCAGTTATCGAACCTAAGAATCAAAATGGAAGAATACGCAATGGTGTTGGGGCAGATGAATTGCATGACTGATTTGAATTCTTTAGTAACTTTGGAACGAATAGTGAAGCTTTTACCTCATCGTGTGCGAGTCCAGTAGGCAGAGCTGTCAGATAGATGGACTGATCAGGATAGGGAGCCCACATTTGCCGAACTCACAGTTTATATCGTCCCGTGCAAAGATAGCCAGTAGTAGATTTGGACGATTAGCCAATCGCCTAAAAACAGGACGGGATAAGAAGGTGAATAGTCATCTACAATCGGGACATAATAATTCTTCGAATGTTTTCGAACCTACATCACGCACGGAACTTAGAAAAGTTGGTAGTCGTATTAGTATAGTGCAATCTCCCGAAGACTGAATACGTCAGCCTTATTATGCACAGCTTGTTGACTTCTATCCTAGGGAGAATTCAGTATCTGTAGAGGATGAGGAGGCTTTTTCGAGGATAGCAAAGAAGGAAAAAAGCAGAGTGTTTAATCATCAAGGAGGATCCGCTGGTAGACGTCCCTTACCTGCTCAAAATGCAAGGAATGGTAATTTGAATTGATGGTAATGGGTGCCATGAAAATAAATAAAGATGGAACAGGTTTGACTGCATGGAACCAAGCTTATGTTCGGAACCCTTCACGTAGGGTAAATTATCTGCCGCGAACTTGCGCTGATCCTAGGATAGCGAGCGTAAACAGTGACATAGCACTTCATGTTGCTGCGCGATCAAGACGTCTGCGGACTTCTGTCTCTAGTTCTACGGAGTAGTAGTGGGGAGGAAGATAACAGTAGCCTAGCAAGCTCAGCTGATGTTTGTTCGGAGTCAGGTGATGGACAGTCGCATACTAGTTCAAGTGGCCATAGCAATATTGATAGTGTTAGTGTGAGTGGCAGCAGTGGTAGCTTACCCTTAAAGCCTGCATGCCGACTATCTCGCAGTTCGTCAATAACTGTGGAGAGTGGAAATATCACTGTGGATAATAACAACGATGAGGGTGAGGTGAAACCTCATGTGTCTATTGATGAATAACAAATGTGACGGTAACGAGGGTGAAGTCACCGTAAGTAGTGCGGTTTCTTGATTTGCTGCTACTAGTGTAGCTTCATCATGGATGTTTGGGCGTGGAGAATGTAGGCGACGGTGGCAACAGCGTCAGTGACAGTAGTGGCACTACTCAGAAGGCCAACATTCAGTGTTCTAGGTGCAATGAGGAGTCATCTAGGTTTCATGGACATGCTGTTGTGTTGAATATTTAGCATGAAGAATCGAGTATGGAGTTTTCCACCTGCCGCACTCCACCATCATTGACTTGTACCATAAGTTCCGGGATGAGCACTACCAGCACTGATAAGACAGATGAGGTGAATCACACTCGTAATGGTGGAAGTAATGTTTATCGAGTTAAGTTGGATATTGCACATGAGTCGAATGGATGTCATTCAAAGAGTACTTCTACTGCTACGGCTGCTAAAGATAACAGTATTGATATTACTCCTGCGGATAATAGTGATCTAGGGAAATCGAAGGACACTCGTCGACATCGAAGCGGGCGTACATTACGTCGACATACTGCCAACCAAAGTGAGAAGCAGAAGAAACAACATGATGCTACTCAGATTAAGAAGAGTAAACTTCGTTCTCGTTCAGATGCTGTGACTGTTAATGAGAATAGGTGTCATCATAATCGTAATAGTGCCGGTGGTTATAGTGAGACCGCAAGTGTGAGCAATCCATCTATAGTGACTAGTCAACCTACTTTATCGAATGGATCTTCTAGTGTTTTGTCGTCTTCGAACCTTGCCACAAATGTAAAGTTAATTAAAGGTGCACAAGGTTGTGCAACTGTAACTGTTTCTTCTACGTTCGACAGTCAGTTTGGTGATGGTGGGAAGAAAGTGTCTGACAGTGACAGTCATTCTCCAGTGTTGTATGATAAAGACACTACTGACGTGGTAACCTCGTCTACAACTCATGTCTATAACCTTGCACTGGTTTTTACTTCCTATCGAGAAATCCTATTACAAGCTGGTCTGGACAACTATACTAAACAGAGCTCACTCATGACTACTTGTGCCATAGAGTGAAAAAGAAAAAGAGTAAATAAAATATCGCGAAAGCATCCGACCATTATGCTTCATTGTTATATTCTGTAAATCAACATTATAGCTGACAGTTCGTTTACTTAAAATCAGTTGTAGAATCCTTTTTGAATGTTTTGTGTTTTGGAAAATCCCTCCATGTTTACATATTTTTGTTATGACATGACGGACTTTTTCTGTTGACATTTTTGGTATTTTATTTGATTCCAATTTGAGATTTTATCATTGTATATTGTTATTCTTTCTATATTTTGTACTTATATTGAAGTTTTTGTGTTTGCTTCTGATCTGAATATATGTTGTTTAAATTTGATCTTTAATATGGCTACAGCCATATTTGGATTGATGCAGTGGCCGGTGGACTTAGCGTCACTTATCTAACACTGTTTCTGATACTCTTCGGAGTAATTGTATCCTGGAAGAGGCACTGTTTCCAGGTAATGCTTTGTATTTCCATGTTTTTATTTAAATAAGACGCTTACTCCTAGAATTTTTGTCCTTTTTGATTTGGTTGGGACCCGGGACTGGGAGAATCGCACAGGAGTGCCCCTATTGGAACCCATTGGAACGGCCACTGTAGAAATTCATTTACAGTCTGGAAATATCTCTATGAACGTTTATATTCTGGAAATATCTCTATGAACGTTTATATTCTGGAAATATTCCTATGAACGTTTATATTCTGGAATTATCTATTACCCTTTGGTTAGAAGACCAATTGCAGTTGGATTATTAAGAATTATAAAGAAACATTTGGAATTTTAATCGTTTATCACACTGAACTTTCTTCGAAGAAGAATTTTGGATTATTTATCATATTTTCGTATTCGAATTGTATCTTGGAGGAAGAAATTTGGATCCTGGACATTTCTTCTTGAACTGATCTGTGGAATTACTATATTTTGTATTTGTTATTTTTCTTATATTGAACTTCATTTATGATGTCAAGTCGTAAGAAGTCAAACATGAGGAGGGTGGAAGAGCTCGACGGATCCCAGAACTCTAAGCAAGTCGTTAATGATGAATTTTTTATGGGTAACCACTATGTTAACACTGATGTTATGTCTGATACTTATTATTGTAAGTCACCTTTGGCAGGCATTAAGGAACCAGGATTAAGTGAGAGTTCTAAGGTACCAGAGACCGATCAGATGCTTAGGACACCGATAGTGGGTTTAGAACTACCTAAGGTCGAACTTTCATATTTTGATGGAAAGTCTCGCGACTACTTTAGGTTTATGCGCCAAATCGAAACGTTTATAGAACCAAGAATAAAAGATGACCAAGTTCGTTTATTGTATTTAATTCATTATTGTAAAGGAAGGGCAAAAAATGCGATTGAAGGTTGTATTATTATGGATCCACAAGCAGGATATAAGAGAGCTAAGGCCATTTTAAAACAGCTCTTTGGACAGTCGCATGTAATAGCCCGGGAAACCTTAGGGGACTTATTTAGAACTGGGAATGCAGATTTTAATGATCCTGAATTATTGACGAATTTGGCTATTAAAATGCAGAATGCTGCTTTAATTTTAGAACAGCTAAATTGTACAACGGAACTTAATTCCTTGGTTACTTTAGAACGAATAGTCAGGCTCTTACCTCGTCGAATGCAAGCCCAGTGGGCAGAGCTGGGAATCAAGTGGGACGAAGAAGAGAGAGAGCCTAATTTCAATGATTTGACGGAATTTATTATGTCTCGTGCTAAGATAGCTAGTAGTAAGTTCGGAAGATTAGCTTATCGGGCTAAAAAAGGAAATAATACGGAAGCTACTAGTGGTCTGCGTGCGAGACATGAGGATTTTTCGTTTCTACCTAACGCACGCTCGGAAGATAAGAGATTTGTCAATTATATCACAAAAGCATACGCTGATGAAGGACGAGTAATAATAATAATAATAATAATAATTTATTCTCAAATAACAAACATGTTACAAGAGACATGCCAATTTACAGGCAAGATCAAAATGTTAAGATTAGCAACATATTTCTTTTAAAACGGTATACAGTTACTGAATCATTTCACAAGATTCGTTGTATTCTTAAAGATGGAACGTACAAATCGATCAATTGGCGCAAGTTACTAAGGTTGCGTTACGACAATCATCTTATTGACTGAGAAACGATTCACGGTAGAGATAGGTTTTCATATAACAAGAATTGATGCGGTAAGTGTACAAAAGTCTGGTTGATATTCATCAGCTAATGATTTCACATGTTCTTGGCTAGGGTAATCAAGTCTACTGCAAATATCCAGACTAATATATGAGGATTGGAATAAGGTTCTGAAAAAAGAGGAATAAAGAAAACGGGACGAGGAGCAGAACAGAAAATATTCATGTTCAAAGCCGAACAACGGCTTCGCACATACGTTAATGAATAAAACAAAGGTATGTTTACCCAAACATTTTTAATATCAGTCTAGGATATGTTCCGCTTTGGCTAATTCTTCTAGGTTCCTATCAGTATTTGGGGCCCATAAGTGCATGAGGGGTGCTAACAGGTTAAGCTTATCGTTAATCTGGGCAAGTGAGTTTTCAAACTGTTGTATCTCGCTGCCGTGGTTATTACTACTATTAACGGTTTCGGGTGGAGCATTCAACTCCTTGGTTTGTGAATTTCCTGATTTAGGCTTTACAAGATTATGGTGAAGTTTTTTCTGTGTAGACGTTTCGGTATATTTGGGTATAGTATCTCTTATATCTACGAGTTTCACTATTGGATTACTTAGTGAAGATTCATCTGACATAGGGTTTGCAGATTTTGATCTTTTAGGTGGTTTAAAAGTTGGAGACATTTCTCTTTTACTCGAATTATTTGTCATAATGGAAAATTAGGTGGGATGACTGCTTGTCTAAGTAACTCAAATATCTAAGGGTATAACTTATTGTGTATTAACTGTGTTAATACCAAAAATCAGTGGCGGATTTTTAAGATAAGAGGTTCAGTTATGAAGTGCAAGAGTCACTGTAAGTAGGCTTAAACTAGTGTATTCAGAAGTTAAAATCGTTATCAAACGATAAGTATGTATTAACTGATTAAATACTTAGGAGTTTTGCTTTCTAGAAGCAAAGTGCACCGGGTACAATAGATAAATTCTACTAAATCAGTGTAATACCCTACGAATGATAAATTTCAGAGTATGTGACCGTAACGATGTAAAACCTCTTGATGCGTGTCCTCGTAAGAAGCCGGTTGGTGTAACAGATAAGATGGCTTTTCTAAGTATGGAAAAGAAAGAAAAAGGCGAAAATTGTAGGCATCAAGATGGATCCGAAGTGTGTGATGATAAAAGCCTCTTAGCTGCTCGAAAAGCCTGGAACGGTTATTTGGATTCGAATAATCAGAGGTTAATGAGTTCAGTAAATATGAAGAAGGCCCAGGCAGGATTGTCTGAACGGAATAAAGCCTATTTTCGGAACCCTTCATTTACGGTAAATTATATAACTGGACCTAGAGTAGATTCTAGGATAAGTGATGGTGGTACTGTAACGGCTAAGAAGCCTAGGAGACAACATGATGCTACTATTATAAAGAAGCCTAAACCTCATTCTCTTTCGGATGCTATGACTAGCAATGGAAATAGTAGCCATCAGAATCTTAGTAGTGACAGCGATAATAAGGAGACAGAAAGTGTCAGCAGTCCACTTATAGTGACTAGTCGATCAACTTCATCGAATGAGCCTCCTAGTGTTTCGACGTCATCGGACCTCGTCACGAATGTTAAGTTGATTGAAGATGCACAAGGTTGTGCAACTGTAACTGTTCCTATTCCGGTTGACTGTCAGTCGACTGATGATGAGAAGAAAGTGTTTGATGGTAACAGCCAGTCTACAGTGTTGTGTGATAATGATGCTATTGATGAGCATATGTCTTGTGTCTCTGAAACAGAACAACAAGTGAGTATATCAATTTCGAATTGCGATACTAATGCTGTTCTTTCATGTAGTGATATGAGTTATACAAAAATGGAAGAGTTCCACTCTACGGACGCCAATGCAGACCCAATCGACGCGACTTGTCTGACAGAACGGAATCATGATGGCGTTAATAATAATCTGGATGTCACTGATGTGACAAATGAGTTACCGACGATGACGAATACTGATCAAACCTCCTCTATATCAGGAGATGGAAAGATAAATATTGATCCCACGTTATGCTACTTAAAGTCTTCCGGAGACAATGAAATGTCAAAATTGGAGACCCCACCCTTGCATATTATCTATGGGTCAAGAATTTCTGTTGATAAGTTAGCATCACGGACTTCATTGTATCTGCTGATCGGAGCAAGTGGTGGTGGATTGGCGACTCGTCCCCATGATAGGGAATGTAGTTCTCGGATAGGATATGACCAGTTTTACGACGTGTCGTACATGTTCGTGTGGGTTAATTGGGTAAGGTTTATACTTCCGTTAGGTCATGCCACGATAGATAGGGGAATCAAGGGCCTGATGGGAAAGTACAGGTACCTAGTTAACACGATAGGTCATATCCATGTGGGATGGCGGGTAGGCGTACTGCTGTAAGTCCTACACGTTCTTCCGGTGAGGATTAGGGGATGAGTGGGAACCCTAAATAGAAGTGTCATTAACGCTTGCTTTTTGCATGGAGGGATTTTGCGGGCCGGTGTAGAATCCTTTTTGAATGTTTTGTGTTTTGGAAAATCCCTCCATGTTTACATATTTTTGTTATGACATGACGGACTTTTTCTGTTGACATTTTTGGTATTTTATTTGATTCCAATTTGAGATTTTATCATTGTATATTGTTATTATTTCTATATTTTGTACTTATATTGAAGTTTTTGTGTTTGCTTCTGATCTGAATATATGTTGTTTAAATTTGATCTTTAATATGGCTACAGCCATATTTGGATTGATGCAGTGGCCGGTGGACTTAGCGTCACTTATCTAACACTGTTTCTGATACTCTTCGGAGTAATTGTATCCTGGAAGAGGCACTGTTTCCAGGTAATGCTTTGTATTTCCATGTTTTTATTTAAATAAGACGCTTACTCCTAGAATTTTTGTCCTTTTTGATTTGGTTGGGACCCGAGACTGGGAGAATCGCACAGGAGTGCCCCTATTGGAACCCATTGGAACGGCCACTGTAGAAATTCATTTACATCAGTGTGATATGCTATGTGGATATATTGTCTGGCAAAGTAGTCTGGATTGCTTGTAATATGGAGCTAGTAGATAATGTTAATTCCGATAAGGTGTACAAAAAATAAAATTGAAAGTAGACTAGAGACCATTATTTACAATCAACCATTAAACGTAAGAGAGCCTAACATCACAAAAGGAGGGAGGGTGGTGTATCTGACCAGCATTCATGACGGTGAGGCGATAACCTCAGTCTACCCATGTCTGTTTGGCAGAACATTTTGTTTGTTTACGGCTCCTTACGATACAGCAGGATATAACAAATCAGTGATATTGATGTTATTTTTCCTTGTTAACCTCGTCTACAACTCATGTCTGTAACCTTGCACTGGTTTTTGCTTCCTACCGAGAAATCCTATTACAAGCTGGTCTGGACAACTATACTAAAAATAGCTCATTCATAACTTCTTGAGCCGCAGAGTTAAAAATAAAAAGGTTAAATAAAATAGAAACATTATATCACTGAGCCTCTTTATTATATTTTGTCAATCAACATTATTGCTAACAACTTGGTTCTTCTGAATTTCCTCTATTAATACGACTAACTTCCCATTAGCTATCTCACTACTGAATTGTCTTCATTAACCCACATACGTTCAGGTGTACACTTAGTGTTATGATACTAAAAAAGTCTGAGTAAACATGCCTTTGTTTTATCCATTAACGTATGTGCGAAGCCGTTGTTCGGCTTTGAACATGAATATTTTCTGTTCTGCTCCTCATCCCGTTTTCTTTATTCCTCTTTTTTCAGAACCTTATTCCGATCCTCATATATTAGTCTGGATATTTGCAGTAGACTCGGTTACCCTAGCCAAGAACATGTGAAATCATTAGCTGATGAATATCAACCAGACTTTTGTACATTTACCGCATCAATTCTTGTTATATGAAAACCTGTCTCTCCCATGAATCGTTTCTCAGTCCATAAGAACATTGTCGAAACGCAATCTTCGTAACTTGCGCCAATTATTCGCATTGTATATTCCATCTTTAAGAATCCAATGAATCTCGTGAAATGTTTCAGTAACTGTATGCATTTTGATGTTGCCTGTAAATTGGCATGTCTCTTGTAACATGTTTGTTATTTGAGAATAAATTATTATTATTATTATTAATTGTGTTTCTGAAACGGACCATAAAGAGCAACATGTGAGTTTACCGGTTTCGAATTGTGTTACTAATGCTGTTCTTTCATCTAGCGGAGTGAGTTACAAACCAATGGAAGTGTTTCACTCTACAGTTACTAGCGATCACAGAAACTACATAACCGGTCTGACAGATATGAACCATGATGGCAATGATCATAATCTTGATGGCATTAATGAGTCAAATGATTTGTCGACGATGATGAAAGCTGATCGAACCACCTCTCTACTAGGAGATGGAGAATTGAATCTTGTCCCTACACTATGCCATTCAGAGTCTTCAGGAGACGAGGAAATGTCAAAATTGGAGATCCAACGCTTGTGTATTATTTATTAGTCAAGGACATCCGTTGATGAGTCGCAATCATTGACTTCATCGTGTCTGCCGTTTTGAGCAAGTGATGGTGGATCGACGATGCATCTTCTTTATAATGTGTAGAGTAAATCACGAATAGGATGTGACCAGCCCTACGACGTGTAATACAAGTTCATGTGGTTTAACTGAATAAAGTTTATATGACCTTCCCATCAAGAATCTGATGGGAAGGTACAGGTTCATAGTTAGCTTGATAGGTCATATCCATGTTGGAGGATGTGTAGGCGTACTGCCGTAAGTCCTACTTGTTCTTATGGCGTGGATTAGGTTGTGAGAGTGAACCATTATCTGAGTCATATAAAGGGCTTTGCTTTGTTTCGAGGGATATTACGGGTCGGTGTGGAATCCAATTTGAAGGCCTTGTTTTGGGAAAATCCTTCCATGTATATAATTGTAATATGTTCTTACTGACTCTTTCTGTGCTACATTTTGGTACTGTTTACTCCCATTTTGTGATGTTAATATTTGTATTTTGTCATTGTTTCTATTTTTTGTACCTTTATTGGAGTTTCTGTGTTTTCTACTTAACTGTATTATGCTGTTTAAATTGATACTTAATTATGGCGTCAGCCATATCGGATTCGATACCAGGGCAGGTGAGACTTGAATCTGGACTGGAAGGGTGCAAGATTGAGCCAATACGGAAGCATTCTTCCAGAATCGGAAACACATCGTGTTAAATTGTGTTAAAGAACAGTTTAATATTGTTTAGGTAACTATATGTACCTTTTAATTTTTAATAGAACTATTTCTTACCCAGATAAATTGCTTTCTTCTTGAGATAACTGGGAAAGGAGCGTATCTAACTTCTTCCACTGTTCTTCGAATTCAGAAAACACTGAAAAACCCTGACAGCGGCTTTGGGTTCACTAGTAGCCTAAATTGCATCTGGGAGCATGTTTTAACTTCGTAATGTTTTTTCTTAAAGTTGGTGCTCAGTAAGTTACATGTTTTCACCAAAATTTCAAGTTTGAGTTTCTGTTCTTAACATAAAAATGTCGCTGAGTAAACATGCTTAAGGTGAGTGAACCGAAATTCGGGTTCATTACGAGCGAATTCAGGTAGTCTACCTACCTTCCAGGCTTTGACCCTGTATTGATCCTGAAAATTCAGTGTTTAAAACATCTTTAGGTGATATATAAATGAAAAGAGATCACTCCAAATCAAAAATTCTGTAATGCAATGGATTTTTCCGAAATTTGTATAAGAGACAAAAGTAATCTCACCAATGTATTAGGTGTACGTTTTAAGAGGTGAAAAAACATAATTTTCTTTCTTCAAAGAAGCGTTTGCCAGTTGGATGACCCGTTTCTACCTGCCGTTCTAGATAGGATGAAAGACTTCAAGTTGACTATGGTGGATATTTGTTTCACAAAGCTTAGATAAAGTATAGTTTGAAGTCCTCATTCAAATCAATATGCCTTTCAGCGTACAATTTAGAATTATAGTTAATGGAATGTGTACACACGTTATAACAGTAAATGAGGAGTTTTTGATTCACTCTTAACCACACAACCTATACTTTTACAGCCAGCTTACCAATACGTGCATTCACGCAAAAATTACTAATTGGATTTTAGTTACGGCGCATGTGTCAATGTCAGTCACTGTTATGCATCCGCTCAAGTACCATGACTTACTTGTCAGCCAGGGCAGGCTGAAGTCAGAAGACATTAATACTAAGATACCCATTTGCGAAGTTTCAGGTTCTAGCTGTCGGTCATGCCTGCTAACAAATAAACATACAGTCAATCCATACATCCAAACAGTATTCTGCAAGTATGCTTAATTTCGCAAACTGCAGCTGACCATTCTGTATATAATAACCAATGTTACAAATAATAAATAAATCATCTGCGCGTCACTTATGGGGTAAGCGGGATATCCCGTTTGATGACCAAAAGACGAGTGTACTGCGCGGCTGTTCGCTCCGTGTAAAACATGGCTATTGAGTAAAGCGAAAAATCAGCAGGGGCAAAGGCATCCGTTTATTCAATAATTACAGCAAGTTATATTCACTGGTACAATAATATTGTCAATATATCACTTGCAACAATAATAAAAATTTGTCATCTGTAATTTCTCTAGACTTTCTGACTGACTCTTAAATCACCTAACGAATTCAAAGTCTTAGACGGAATAAACCGCTAAAAGGTTCACTAGGTGGGGGCGTTGACGCCAACAACCAGAATGTCGGAAGGAACAGAAAAGATAATCTGTATCAATGTTTCGGCTGACTTGATAGTCTTCCAACAGCAGAGGGTGGCTTTGCATTTTCGTTCGTGAACCCACTCTTTGGAAACGACTGTTGGTATATCCGGAAGAAGATTGAGAAGTGGTAATTTCCAGGAGCAACTTATAGATTGTCACTATATTCCAAATAATATTTCAAACAACCATATTATCATATATTTATATTCCTTTTCATATGGATTCTTGTTTAAACTATTAACGACTCTTTTCAGCCTGTCATCTACAACGTAGAACTTGGAACAGTAAAAACTACCATACCAAAAAAACGGTGAGAGATGAAAATGTTATGCCAGCAGCTTGAGCATTAGAGACGGGAGCAGTACTAGAGGTAATAGAAAAGATTAGGGCTGAAAGACATGGTTGTAGAAGCGTGGTGCGAGCTACTTATAAGTAGTATATGACGTGAGCGTCAACGTAATGTCTGGTAGCATAATATGGGGGGAAGATCAAGAAAGGAAGAGTTAGAAAACAATGGAATTGTATCAAACGCATGAATAGTGACAATGGATTGATGTTTTGCAACAGGAAAAGTCCAGTTCGATACGATGAACTGATATTTTGCAAACTAACAATTTACGATATGGTTTTCCGATTTTACTGAGTAACTCTGTAATTTTCGTTAAATACAATTCGGTCGCCCCACCTGAGTTCTCGTTCACTACCGAAGTATGTCTCAATAAAATAAACTTAAAAATAGAGTGATATGATGTGGATTTCATATTGGAATCTGAAAGAAGACAAATAATAAATGCATTCGTATAACTGTAAACGGTTTAAAGCCATATCATTCAAAATCTTTAAGCACCGGTTACGATTGTCTCGCGCAAACTTACCAGGAAGTAAACTCCAGCTAATGTGACTCAGTCCAGCTGTCAATTCATCCATAGACTTGTACCACGTTTTGTTTCAGCCAGACTGGCTTTCTTCGAGCCAACTTCTATATCAGACAAATAATATTACTAATGATAATTTATTCTCAAATGACAACATGATACAAGAGGCATGCCAGTCTACAGGGAAGATCCAAAATTGTGAAAATTGCTAACGTATTTCTTCAAAAGATTGTTCAGTTGCGTAGATATTTCTCGAGATACATTTACTACTTGAGGTTAGCTAAACTTTTTCACATAGAATTATAGATAATGTTCCATACTCTGCAATGCACCCTACTGCCCTTAAACAAACGTTTCATTCAAATCCCGAGATATACAAACTCACAACCAACTCCTAACTGACTAGAAATAGACAGTTGAGTGGCTAGACCTCCATCCATTGGACATTACCGAACACCTGGAACCGCACCGAAAGAACAAGAATCGAGCGCGAAGAAATCAAATTAGTTTACACTAGCTCGTGAAAAAGATATTGGATATTGGAATGCACAATTCGATAGTTGGCGCGAGTTTTAACGGTTATGTTACGACGAACCACTGGTAGTTTAGACCCAATGCAAGGTGAATTCAGGTCTACATATGACAAGAATTGATGATGTATATGTGCAAAAATCTTTTTTTTGGTATGATGAATTTGTAGGCTCCTTTGTATAATAACAAAGTCTTCGGCAATTATTCAAGTTAATCTTTAAGGAGTATGATGTGGTGCTAAAAAAGAGAAATAAAGAGGCGAGATGCAGTACAAAAATGCTGTTGTTGAAAGGTGATCCTTGACTCAAGTAATATTCTTGGAAAAATTTAAGGTATGATCACACAGCCCTTTTTTATTGTATTAGGACACCAAGTGCTCACCAGCACCTATTTAGGTTAATGAAGACAAGTCATTAGTAAGATAACGAATAGGAAACTAATCCTATGAGTAGAGCAAACTCAAAAAAAATAAGTTAGAAATAATGTTAGTTAGCAGAATATAATAATGAAGCATAGTAATCTGGTGCTTTGGTGACATTTTATTTATCCTTTTTCTTTTTAACACTGTAGCTCAAGGAGTCACGCGTGAGCTCTTTCTCACCATAATTTTCTAGATCTGCTTGTAATGGGATTTCTTGGTAAGAAGTAAAAGCAGTGCAAGGTTACGAACATGAGTCGTAGACGCGGTTTACAAGGAAAAGTAGCATCAATATCATTAACCAGTTACATCCTGCTATATCATAAGGAGCTTTAATCAGTCAAGATGTTCTGCCTCGCAGACATGGTTGGATTGAGGATATCACCCCATCGTCATGAATATTGGTCAGACACACCACCCACCATCGTTTTGTCATGTTATTCTCTCTTACATCTAATTGTACAGTTTAAATGATGTTTTATAGTCTAAGCTCAACTTTTTGTGATTCGCTTTCTTTCCTAGCTTCCTAGTACAAGGAAACCAGACGACTTTTTTCTGTATGTTGGATTAAATACCCAAGTAGCATATCACATTGATTTTAAGTTAACTATTGGTATAGATTGTAAGTTATGGGTCAGTTAATAGGTCGTTTGGATATGGGAAGGATAGGCAGTTGAAAAAAAGAAATAAGGAAATAGGGGAAGATGTTTGCATTTTTCTGTGTAATCAAGATTATGGTTCCATCCTAGCAGTCGCCGCGTGAAGCTTCTCTGAACATTTCTTAATCATATCTTGTCTATGATGTTCATGTTTGAAAAGATAAGAGAGAAGCATTCAAGTAAGGGACTTATACACACTTTGAAGAGTCCAAGCTCAGCCTAATTTGTTAAGTTCTTATTAATAAACCCCATTACCCATCTAGATTTTGAGATATTAGTAGAGGCATGTTCTTCAAATTGTAAGCTTCTGGAGTAACGAATACCCAGATCATGCGCTGATATGAGTCTCTGAACCCTACATTTTTGTAAGTAGTGGCACTTCATGGTGATGCTTACATAAATGCGTAATGCCATATTTGTTGTGGTTTAAAGATAGCTGCCATGTTTTGCTCCAGGTAAATAAGTTTTCAAGGTTACTGTGGGTCCTGGCTATATTTTCGTCCAGATCTTCAGGCTTATAGCTGTATAATATTTTCAGATCATCCGCATGTATGATCTTCTATACATTGTTTATGTACATCAGAAACAAGAGTGAACCTGATGCACTTCCCTGGATAACTTCACTGGTTACCAGTCTTGGTGATAAAAGGCAATCGTTGTATTTAACCGTTTGTTGGCGTCCATTAAGGAATGAAACCCAACCATGAATATAGTGGGTCATTGATTCCGAATGTTTTTAGCTTAAGTAGAAGCCTTCAGTGTGGGACCTTATTAAAAGCTTTCTTGAAGTCGATGAAAAGGACTGGTACTAGAAGTTCTTTGTCTTGTTTTTGCGTGATATCACTGAGATAAGCTAGCAGGCATATATCGCATGACCTGGTCCTCAAGAACCCAGTCTGTGAGGTCAATATCAGATTGTCGTTAAGTAGATGTTGTATTAACTCTGCCTTAACTTTCTCCATCACCCCAGATACAAGTGAGGTAATGTTTATGAGTCGGTAATTTTCAACATTCTCTGTAGGCCCACATTTAATTGTGGGGATGATATGTGTAGTCTCCCAGTTAGTAGGGTAACTCTCTGTGGAGAGTGATTTGGTAAATAGTTTAAGAATAATAGCACACAGATCATTGCTCCCATTTTTCAGCATGCTGGCTGGGATACCATCTGGTTCTTCAATATGAGTGTGCTTCAGTGTACTAATTACCTTATAAATATTTTTTACACTGATGTCAACACTAGTGATTTCACAGAAAAGCATTCGGGTTAGGTGTCGTTCATTTATTGGGTTTTCGTTTGTTAATGTAGCCCAAAAATGTTCTTTAAACAACTTTGCGATACGTTTTGGGTGTTCATACACTTAGATATCCTTAATAAATACGCTCCCTCCTTTCACTTTAGAGCATTTGAGTTTATTTCGAAGGGTTTTAATAAGTGCAGAAGATTCTTTATTCAGCTTGACAGCATGATTTTTCTGTGCAATTGCCTTATTAGAACGGGTTATCTCTGCCTCGACACATTTCTGTGATGGTGGAGAAAACTCGTAGCTCACACACATTTCTGTCATCGCAACTAATGAGGAGGAGTCATTACGGTTATTAAGTCTGGAAACATGTCTTCGAAAACGTTTTCGTGTATGACCTGGCATGTATAGGTCCTCAAAAATTCTGGGTCTCTCGGAGCCCAAGGGAGCAAATTTTTTTGTGTTGTGATAAAATGCATTTATTAGTTCATCGGCATTGTTACGGGATAGCAGTTAGTCCAGTCAAGGCTTCTGAGGCAATTCCGGAAACTTGCCCAATAAATCCTACGAAAGTCCCAACGAAATGTAGTGGATTTGTTATATAGTTGTGGCTTCTACATCACGACTACATATGACGATATTATAATCGCTATCTGGGAACGTTTTATCAACGCATACAGTGTTAGGGATGAGATTGTAGTTGAAAACTAAATTCAATGTATTTTAATGTCTGGTTGGGCCATAAAAATGTTGAGTCCACTCGCTAAGCTCTAAGCAATAAATAAATGACTCAAATCATCTGGGTGCTTTGATTGGGAACCAAGAGACCTCAGCATGTAGAAGTCCCCATAAACAGCCTTGCTTGTAAATGGTCGGAATGAAGCAAACGTGAATACTTTTGACGATATCCCCTGTCGGTGCGTTAGGCTGACGGTAGACAGCCGAACAGTAAGGAAACTGCGTCTGAGGGTTTCAGAATGATCCACGCAGAATCTGGCAATCTGTTTAGTTACGATATATCAGATGAGAGTGAGCATAAATGAGGCGTCCTCCACCTCGTCCTTATAACCTGTCGCATTGATATAGATCATCGTTTTCAAGAGAAGTAGTCGGAATTTCGCCTCAGTTATCATTATAAGTGATGGTTGACAAATTGTTAGGATATTCCTCGAATATCCCAAGAGGATTATTTTCGTAAGTCTAATTCTATTGGCCGATTCCTCCTGGTCAATATGGTCGTCCTGACTGTCAATGTCACAAACTTCAATGTTATTTCCTATTCGATCTAACTGTAAAAATACGCATTATCTGTAACGTTTTATGACCCGGACCTGGACCCGAATCCTTAGTCAGGGATCCTCGACTTCTTCCGGACTTGGATGCTCGAAGGATACATATTCTACTACATTAAAAGTCCTCTTTTACTTGATGGAAGTTGGGACAATCGGATTAGGGTAGCCTGTGGTGTCGCCGGATCCTCGCTCTCGTTTTCCAACCAAGGTAAACTCGCAATAGTTCAAGCATATCAAATGACGAGCTCACGTGCATGCGTAACACAGACGGTAGCAAACATGAGTAAATCCGTCTTTTTGTTACAGGTAGAACGAGCATTAATAAGACATTAAACAAACATCCGGCTAAGCCAAAATAGTTCAGTGTCTTGAGTAAAGGAGTTGCTGTGACCCAATAAGTGTTGTATGAAGTGTTAGGAGGGGAAGTAAGTAACTGAAACTTACAGGAGGGGCTGTTAGCCTTTGGTAAAGGGGGATAACATTGTGCGAGTGGAGTGCTATTATACTCTGCACAGGGTACGAAATGACTTGAGCTACATGTAGCGCCAGAAGTGCCGCAATAGGCTCGAAGCGTTATCCCTGATCTACTCAAACCCCGCTCTAAATTACATGTTAGGGTAACGGGTTTCTTCAGCTAGAACTCTGGAATCCCGTACCATCGGCGGGTGCTGCGTCTCCGAAACATATATACAAGAACCGAATAATTTGATTTCACCGTCCAGAAAGAAAAGGACAGCTCTATTCACTCTTCGTTTATCTGGAGCCCCTGCTGCTGCTTCCTGTGGCCTCGCTGGTGTCAGTCAAACAATAGCAACCACATTAGCACACAGAGGTATTTCTCGATTAAAATCCAATAAAAGTACAGTTAGTCAAGGTATTAGCATTAGTCAGAGGTTGGGATTAGAATATATTATTCAAGAAGTATGATTCAGTGAGATAAGTTTGGAAAGACAAAGTTAGAGGTGTTGACGAAACCATAAGAGTAGGGTCTGAGAGAACACAAAGGTTTGATGCACCTGCGCCATTGAAAACGATTTTGAGCTCTGTCATTCAAGGTTTATAACCATTGGTGACTTTCGACTCGCAGGCTAAAACCACGTGGCACGCACCTACCAATATGACAGTCCATTTGTTAGCGATTTCATGGATTTCTGCCTGATTTGGTCTGGCTGCTCCCAGCTTTCTTTCAGCCTAAACCTACACCACAAAACACTGATTGTCCAGGCGATCGGTACTTGGTCATTAGTAACACATGTCCCAACAACCTCAGCTAATGAGGTTTCACCACTTCATCTATTGATCTGCCATTCTTAACTAGCACCCGTCCCCTAATAACAGCGTTGCTCGCTCGGATGTCCCAGGATATACGAGCGATGCTTCCAAGACACGTATGATCGTAAACCAAAAACCTACGTATATCTTCTACTCTCAATGGCCATGTTTCACAGACGTAAAGTAAGACGGAGCGAACCACTGCACAGTACACTCGTTTAGTCAGCAAACGGATGTCTCGCCTGCGCCATAAGTGACGCAGGTTGGCAAAAGCCAATCGAGCCTTCTGTATCCGAGCTGAGATTTCGTCAGTCACCAGGCCATCAGCACTGACGAGACTCCCAAGATTAGTGAAGCGGTCTACACGTTCGACTACTTCACTCCCTATCACTAGTTCAGGTGCCGAAGCAACCCAGTCTTGAAGCAACATTTTGCATTTCGAGGGTGAGAACCGCATCCTGAACATGCTTGCATTGTTGCTTGGGGTGGTAAGAAGACTCTGAATTTCGACAGCGTCTTCACCAAATAGAACCATGTCATCGGCATCTTCTAAGTCTGCAAGCGATTTTCCTGGTAGAAGATCCACTACTACCGACCGTAGCCGCTGCCTTGACGTCGTGGTCGTGCTTGCCTATCGTGATGACCCGAACGAGCTAGACTGTCTGGAACATATGTTCCTGAAGGTTCTACCATGCCAGGCAGGTCGATTGGAGAACGATGAGACTAAAAGCAGCTACTCAAGGTCTGAGAGCGAAGTCGTACTCCTGACTGTACAAGGGTGTGACAGCAGTAAGGTGTTTTCCTTGGACAACAAGCAGAATCTGCAGCGATGTTGCCTTCTCACAAGGAAGGAAGGGTTAGAAAAGGTCGACCCTAAAAATGTCACACCTCACCTTACCTCACGGATTTCCGTCGGTAAGGGTGCCCATTAAGGGCCTTTAAGAGCGAAACTAATACTCAAAACACCTTTCATCAGAAGACCGTGCGTCAATGGCCTCTTCAGGTCACTCAAGAAACAACCTTCCACGGTGTGGGCAGCCGGGAAGTGTCGACCACCCTCATACCCGTAACAGCACACGAGACCAAATTGGTCGAAATCAAATCCTTCCTACACGCACACATACCTGTCTTCTCTCCACAACTAAATCTACTCACATTCCCTTATCTCACTGCACCGCTAAGGCAAACGATGCGAGTTCACGAAACGTCATTCCTGGTCTTTTGAAACCTCGTACTAGACTACATGTTGGAGCATTCAATGTACGCACATTGTGTCAAATAGGGAAACAGGCATCATCAGCTAGGACTTTAGAATCTCGCTCAATCGATGTGTGCTGCGTCTCGGAAACACGCATACAGGATCCAAGTAGCATCATTCACTTGACCTCACCATGTCAAGATAAAGAAGCAACTCGACTTGCCCTTCGTGTATCCGGTAGCTTTAAGGCTGCTTCCAGGGGTTTTGCTGGTGTAGGTATAGCATTGAGTCGTAGAGCTGAACAATCTCTCCATGACTGGATCCCAGTAGATAGTCGCTTGTGCGCCGTCCGACTAAACGGGACAATAAGGATTCGGAAGGATAGGGACACTCGTCGTTGCCTCTTCGTCATATCAGCGTACGCCCCCACTGACTGCAGTTCAGACAAGGTTAAAGATGAGTTTTACAGAAAGCTTTCGGACTCCCTCCAAAAAGCTAGGTGCTCTGATGTAGTATTAATGGCTGGTGACTTCAATGCTCAAGTAGGTAGACTAAGTGAGCAGGAGAGACACCTAGGTGGATGTTATGGTGTCGCGGCTCAGAGAACAGACAATGGCGACCGTCTGTTGCAACTATGCTCAGATAAACGCCTATTCTTAGCAAACACTAAATTTAGGCATAAGGAAAAGCATTTATTGACCTGGCGACCCCCAAAGTCGCCTCAACGTTGGACCCAACCAGATCACATTGCCATCAGACCCCAATGGAGGGGTTCGACAGAGGACTGCCGCTCGCTCTGGGGCACATGTTTAGATTCAGATCATGCCCTAGTGCGAGCGCGTATTTGTTTGAGGCTTGCTGGGCGTAGGAAAGACACCGTAAGAAAGCCTCTTAGGGTTTTACTTAATGATAATAAGGCGAAGAATATATTTCAGGAACAACTAGAAAGACAGTTAGGCTGCCATTTGAGCGATTCCCATACGGTGTCAGGTTGGAGTGATATCGAAAAGGCTGTGGAAACAGCAGTGATATCTGCTAGTAAGGTTGACCATAAAGCTAGAATGAAGCCGTGGATCTCAGTAGCATCCACCGATCTGATGGATGCCTGAAAACTCATCCCACCTGACTCTGAACATGATGAGGAACGAAGTCAGCTTAAGCGCAGGCTGATAAAAAGCCTGCGCAACGACCGTGAACAGTGGTGGGTGGCGAAAGCAAAGGCGATGAAAAAGGCAGTGGCGATTGGCAACACTAGACAACTTTTCCGACTTATCAAGGAAACTGGTATTAGGAATCCTAGTGTAAGTGAGACTATCTCAGAAACTGATGGGATTATTATTTATTCTCAATCCAGGAGACTGGATCGATGGGCAGAACACTTTAGGGATCAGTTCAACTGGCCTCGAGCCACTCTGCTGTTACCCACGATCTCCAGTCATCCTGAATGGCAAATCGACGTAAGTCCCCCCAGGCTGTACGAAATTGAGAAAGCGTTAGGAAGTCTGAAACGAGGACGAGCTGCAGGTCCTGATAGACTGACCCGTGAGATATTTAAGAATGGTGGTCCAGTTTTAGCATCTAGGTTGACTGAGATCTTAGGTAGAATCTGGGAACTGGACGTAATCCCATCTGACTGGTCTCAATCACTGATTGTCTCAATTTTATCTATAACAAAATTGAACAAGAATGGCGAGAGTAGACATCCCTGACGGATACCACTTGAAGTAAATAATTCCGGTGACAGTTAGTAATAAGCTCTCACTCGACGTGTATTGTTCGAGTAGAGAGCTTGTATAAGGTAAGTGTACTTCGTCTGTCCACCTTTTAATGACAGAGACTGCCACAGAACCTCACGATCCACAAAGTCAAATGCCGCCCCAAGGTCCAGGAACACAGCTATTGTAGGACGCCTTTCTACAGTCAGCAGTGCGACTTCGCCCTCAGACCTGGAGTAGCTACTTTTAGTCTGATCGTTCCCCAATCGAGCTTCCTGGTATTGTAGAACCTAAATGGATATATATTGAAACCAATATAGCTCGGTTGGGTCATCGCGATAGGCAAGCCCAACCACCACGTCGAGGTAACAGCTACGGTCGGGACCGTCATATCAGAAGCTGCAATTCCATATCAACGCGTAGCGCTCTTAACTCGTAAGAGAACAAATTGGTGTCAGGAGAATGTACAATATATATTTTCGGCCAATAATAATTAATCAGTAAAACGAGTTCTTTCACTGAACGAACCTCAAAAACGAATGAAATACATACCTAAAATTGCCAGATTACGACAGATGATTATTCTAAATTATGGATGAACGTCAACTGATCGACAACATAACCTTCATCGTTTCTTATCACTTACAATATGGGTCATTTGTGAAACTGTATTATGTCTAGAGTGATACTGAGTACATTAAGCTGAGACAAACGCGCCTTTACGAAAGACCCCTACATGAATAAATTTTTTTAGTCAAACTAAGTTTCGTGTGTCAACTTGAATAAAATACCAATATGATTATGACAAGTATTTCTGAGGCAAAAATTCTGCGGTCCCATGTAACTTCATTCTGAAAGTGATAAAAAACCTATTATTATATAACTTTCAGACAGAGAAACTATCGCATGGGGTACAACGTTAACGTAACACAATGATAAACAGACATAATTAACTGAGTTAGTCAGTTACAACGTAGTATTAACTACCTTGTAGCATCGTCTGTCTAGTTACACGGATGAGATGAAGTGAAAAAATCTTTTCCGAACATACCAGATACAAGATATACTTATGAAAAATATGCACATATAGGAAAAATAGAGAAAGACTTTTACCCTGACTCAGTAGAAAATAGATTTATAAAGGCACAAACAACAAAAAGATAAAGTATACGGAGTGATGAATCACAGTTTTTGACTTTTTACAATTAGAGGCATGAAGTTTTGTTCGGAGGCGATAAGTTCAGGTGTTAGCAGACGTTATCAGACCTATAGAATTCGGTAGACCACCTATGTAGTTAGCTTGAAGACATAGGTACAAAATTGCGAGAAATAGATTTAATCCCACAAGGCTACTACCAAGGATAAGAACAGTAGTAAAAATCATATTCCTTTTCGGACGGGATGGTAAAATACCTGGAAGAAATAAATCCAAAAAGGCTTTCAAAATCCATTGACCATCAAGTGAATAACAAGGTACGACGTTGAGGATCACAAGAGCACCAGACAAGGAGAACAAATACCTAAACGTTGAAAAACAGTTAAGAAGAATTAAGAAACTTTGATACGTAAGTTCATAGCTTAATCACGAAGTAGTATTTGATCTTGGAAATATTTCCGAAGTGTACTTTGCCAACCTGCGTCACTTATGGCGTAGGCGTGATATCCGTTCGCTAACCAAAGGGCGGGTGTACTGCGCAGCAGTTCGTTCCGTTCTCTTATATGGCTGTGAAACATGGCCGTTAAGAGTAGAAGATGTTCGTAGGTTACTAGTATTCGATCATAGATGTTTAAGAAGCATTGCTCGTATATCGTGGGACAGCCGAGTAAGCAATGCTGTCGTTAGGAAACGAGTACTAGGTAAGGATGGCAGATCAATCGATGAAGTGGTGAAACTTCATCAGTTGAGGTGGTTGGGACATGTGTTACGTATGCCTAACCACCGACTGCCTCGACGAGCTATGTTTTGTGGTGTAGGAGTAGGTTGGAAGAAAGCTAGGGGCGGCCAGACCAAAACATGGCAGAAATCCATGAAGTCACTGACAAGTGGACTGAGTCATGTTGGTAGATGTAGACTACCTGGTTGGGGTCCGCGAGACGAAAGTCATCAATGGTTAGAGACCTTGAACGACATGGCTCAAAATCGTTTGCAATGGCGCAGGTGCATCCACTCTTTAAGCTCTCTCAAATCCTAATCTTCTGTATTAGCCAGCACCTCTACCTTTTTCTTTCTAACCTTATCTCACTGAATTATATTTTTTGAAAAATATCTTGAACCCTAGTCTTCTTTATTATAACATTAATACCTCTACCATCTTTATCACTATGGGATTTGATTTGACATTTGCGTCTCTGTGCTAATAATGTGGTATGGCAACATGAACTTATGTACATACGTACGAAGTTCTACGTTGCAACTGACTGACTGACTTATGGTAAATGTGTCGAGCTCATTGTTAAAGCTTCAGAAATCTATAACAATACTCGTTAAATTATTTCTTCTCTACTTACTATAAACATTTTCAGTACCATTAGCATGGTCTAGTAGGCAACAGAAAAAAGGCGTTTTAGATGTATATGGACAAATAATATTACTGTCAATAACTCACATCCAGAAATTGGGTATTAAAAAACTATAGTGGGTTCCTTTCACATACAAAATAAGTCGATAACTATTTATAAATACCCCTACTTTCTTTTACAGTTTCTTGAGGCCAGGAATAATCCTGTACAGTTGCACTCAAGATTTCTCATACATATATATATATATATATATATATATATATATATATATATATATATATATATATATAGTGATGCACGTAAAACTGTGAACTTAGTTGTGAACACAAGTTGGAAAAAAGCACTAAAAAATCTTTTCAACTGAATAATGGTATACTTATTAATGATAAAACTGGATATTCTTTGTACGACTACATTTTTGGTCTTCAAAATTAGTGCATCATATTACAACGGTTTCCAAAAGGGGTTTGAGCTTTGTAGAATATCGTTATATGTTTCGATTCTGACATGTTTGGAATGTCGGATAATTATTTATTGGAGGCAGAAATAGAAATAAATAAATAGAAATAAATAAATCTTAAACACTACATTTAATATTGTTTATTTCATTATTTCTAGTTTTCGCGATTTCTGCTATTCTGAGAATCGTAGTAATCTAAATTTTCCTGACATATACAGTAAAACTCGATACTATACTAACTTCTATCAAAACGAATGGGATAATTTTTCAAAAAGTACATATCATAGTTCTGTAGAACTTTTGACACTAAAAGTAACAATTCAAATTGCTTACGTGCATAATAATCCAAGGAAGGAAGGTAAATTTGGTGGAAGTATGGAAGGCCAACGTGGAACATAATCAGAAATCCCAATAGAAGCTACAAGATCTTCCAATGGACCCAGGAAAAGAATTGCGAGGGCTTTATGGCGATTATGCACTAAGCGTACTAGACGAGTGGAATTGTCTGGGGGGCTTGGCACTACACAATACATTGATCGAGTAGATACAACACCAAGTGATTCACTTTGTATTCCATTGTTATTGCCACGTATAGCGCCAAGGTTACCACAATCAGAGGTCACATTGCAACTAGTACGCTCAGTTACAGCACGTGCCGGTAAGCAAGCATATCTTCGGGACTGAAAAAGAGTGATAAATGCACATCAAATGTCTCTAGTGATGCTATATGGGGAACATGCTTAACTGTGAAACTTGTCAAAAGCATACGGAAGAAAACTACAGTAGTTTTACTTGATAGAATACCACAAAACGTGACATTTTAGACCAGTTTGTATCTCTAGTATGTTAAATAACTAACAATCAAAGGGGCGGTTTTAGTTTGATGCTGAAACGTTGAGCAAAAAATGTCTTATTTTGTGTATAGTATAGTAAGAATGAAAACGACACTTTTTTCACAACTGTTGCTTCATTCTAATCCAGGTATACTGCATAAAACCTGTTCCCTTTATCTGACTATTACTTTCCGAACATTAAGAACAATTTTTCTTCATAATAGCGAGAATGTTAAGTGAATAAACTACATGAAATTAAATACGGTTTTAAACTAAAAAAAGATTCCGATATTTCTTTGAATTCGATAGTCAGGGTTAACAGTTGAGATGTTACTTACGACAATAGGTATACACTCAACACTTCTAGACAATATATGTGCCATAGCATTTATTTGCACGAAGGCGTGCATAATGAATACATCAACAATGATGTTGTATTACGTACAATAGTAGATTAACTCTTCAGTACTCAGTTGCTAGTGTGTTGGGATCACTTTTAGGTGGAGGAATAGACACACATCAACATTTTGTGTGTTTGAATAAGCATATATCGATCAAGTGAATTCGACTATTCGAAAATCAGTAGACAACATATACGTGTTTGCACCCATTACACTGACTAAGATAAAACCAAGGTTGAATATTCAGGAAAGTATTAGGTGGGTGCAATAGCGCAGATTCCAAATAATTAAATATCTCACTTCAAATTTAAAGCAGATCAGTTAAGTAAAAATAAGGATCTGTATCTATTGCACATACATTACAGATAAAAATCATGAAAGAAAATTTCGCGGACTAACTCAAAACTATTATTACCCCGTAGATGAACTATAAAATGTAGCGGTAATATAATTGTGAATAGATTAATTTTTAAATCTAGGCTATGCAACCATAATACACATAATTATTCTATATTTATCATAAAAGTATATATTTGGAGGCACACTAAAGTAAATTTATATGAGAATACAATTAAAACTGAATTCAATGAAACAATACGCTGCAATTTAATCTTACTGCAGAACTGTGCTTAGTAGGTGTTATATAGGTGAAACACAAATGAGTCGAAGCTGATTGCACTGTGCAACAATCTTCATTCAATTTATTATGATCGTTAACAGATTCGAAACTTTCATTTTCATCCAATTTATTGACAGAAACAACCGCGGATAAACTACGACGTGGACCAGGGGCTTTATTATCTAACATGCTTAAATAAGCTCCAGATACACAGTAACCAGATGGATGAATGTATGCCTCCTCCAAGCATTTGAACCAATCAGACTGCTGATTTACTGGACAGGAATTTACCCGAGTGATAGCATCACCAAGAGCGAGCCCACGATATCCTGTGACGACAGAATCCTGGAAAACAAAGAAAATTAAATGTAGCGACTCTTTATAGCGCTTGTCTGAATGTAATATAACACACGGACTTATGACTCATTCAGCGCATGATTTTTCATATTTTTACTTGTTACTTTCGAGCTTCTCAAGTGCGTAGCTTGCATGTAAGTCTTTTTATCTGTAATTTACACGTCAAGACTGAATCAATCTTAATTTAGTGATTTTAGTCAGAGGTCAAATCTATATTTGCTCTCTCTGATTGTCTGCCGCAGAGATGCATGTTTTGAATACTCATATTTGACATTTTATTGCCCGTTATGAGAACAGCGAGAGAACATGCACAAAGTAAAAAGGATATAAACTTCATTCATCAAAAGAGTTAAGCAAGAGCTAACTAAAGCTCAGGAATTTCTGAATTTCGGGAAATGGACTGTGCAATAGTACGTCTGAAATTAAAACACACTCTTTTGACATACAAAGGGATTTCATCTACAAGAACAATGTTTAATATGAAAGAAACATTAGCAAAAGCTAGATAGGTGATTTAATGGCAGCCAAATAGAGTAGACATCAATTGAAATAATTTTAGTCGGAAATTAATTAAACATATTTCAACTTTGTATAATCAAGAGAAAAACGTAGGTTACAGTTATTTTTGGCTACATTTAAACATCTAACTTGCTGTAATTTAGTTTAATAATCAAAATCGATCATACTTATCTAGATAGCGAACGCGTGAGAAGTGTTAAACTTTTGGACATGGTCATTATAAAATTTTAGCACGGAAACGGTGAATAATTGATACGCTGTTATGGTGCACGAAGAGCTACATTTACTGTAAAGGTTATTTTTATATTTCGGGAACGGTTGAGAAAATCCTTTCGCATAAGATGATTTTTATACAGAGTATAACACTAAGCTGGCTTTTCTACACATTTAATCTTTTATTCCGGGTAGCAACTCTTTAATTGATAGTCATTTGCAACACGTACACACGACAAAGCATTATTTCGGTTTTAGTGGTAAACCAGGTATTTCCAAACTAACAATTTTCAAACACATTCCAACTTACTTGTTTCTACCAAGCTGTTAAGAAACCCATTGACTTTTTTTGTTTATTTATTTTTTATTAAAAAACAATTATTTCCAATAACTTCATTATTACAGGATCTACAATCATAAGTCCATAATTATTGTTTTACAAAGTTCAAAGTAAGGAATATGAGTAAATTAGACGATGTTGTGTTACATTTGCTATGGCATAAATACATCAAAAATGTATTATTTTTAAAATAGAATGGTCATTTACAAAAGGTGAGAGTGATTCGTTACAGAGTATCAAGCTATAATTCACTCTTTTAGGTATCTAAAACAGCAAGTTTAAGAGTTCATCACATAGCCGAAGCCGTAGGAGTCAACTTCAGAAGACCTAACTTACGTACCAAAAAAGATATATACGGCCTATTTTTAACCACGTCCAAGATTAGATTATCAGATACCTAAATTGGATATTGTAAACAATTTCTTAATTTATGTTTAGACTCATTCTCCTCTGTTCTTAATTTACATATTGATTTCTCCCAATTCACATAATTCCCTTGGTCTCCAAACGTTATGGTACGGCTGAGAGTAGGAAGAGTCTCCCCTCGCTCTTGAAATACTCTCACGTAGCCATTCGTGTATAGCTACTGCCAGGGAAGTCATACTGCCCTCTCGTTACAGGGGTGCTGCTTACGAAATTAAGAGGAAGAGAGAATGTTCAGTGCTTTAACCGGATTGGTGGGTACGGAGGATTTACCTAGGGAGGGTGAAAAAGACAGATTCCAAACCGATGGTGCACATGGGTTCCGGGATCCTGAGGGGAAGGATGGCGTATGAGTGTCGTTAGTTTCCGGCTATCATCGGACTGCATCTACTGAAGTTGCTCCACTACCTCTTGGATTAGACCTCTGGATCTAAAGCTTGGGGAGCGGTTCCCTGAAAAAACCACCTGCTTCAGCATCCGGGCAATATCATAGCCCAATCACAAATTCAATAATTTGTGTGGCGCATAAATATGTATGTGCCTCTTTTTACTGACAACGTATTGAAATGAACAGATAAAATGTCTTGAAAACATCTATCACATGCTATATTCATACAACATTATTACTATATCAAATTGACCACATATAATGTCTCTACTACGTACTTTAGCCGCATGAATTATTTTACGTTGACTGTAACTTGACGTTTTAAAACGAATTATTAGCGCCTTTTGTAAATGACCATTCTAATTTACAAACGATACATTTTTGAAGCAAGTGCGCCATAACAAATGCAGAAGTTTACCTTTATTCAACATAAAATTTTCTAATTCACTAATTTCGGACTGTGTAACACAGCAATAATGGACCTATTATGGTAGATCCTGATGAAAAAGTTACTGAAACTAGTTTTTCACTCCAGTATTTTTTGTTTTTGAACATTTTTATTTGACAATAGTTGCTGCGATCTATAATAGAGAAGCCATGCCAGTATAATATTTTTTATGGTATAATACTATCATAAAATTAACTTTCTGCTAAAATATTTCGCCAACTCTTTTATCAAATATGTTACGTAATCTAACAATCATTAAATCCCGTATTTTCAACTCCTACAAAGAGTTACCCTGATTATTTTAATCTTTCTTCGAATAACTCAGTTAACCATTTGCGGTTATTAGCAATCATATTGACATGGTTACAGTTACACCACTACCCGACTACCATTATTTCACTATTGTGAATCATACATATATATAATGCAGATCCATGATGAGAAGCTAATTGGAAAAAACTCTATTCAATATAAAACTAAATAACATTTATTAAATCAGAAGCTTGTTAGTAGTTTGAAGTTAGTTAAGAACACATGTGTGTTTAGAAAAGATAGACCACAGTGGAATTTACGGTGTGAGTTTCTGTGGATTTCTGAGTCGTCAGAAGGATGAAGCTGCATCCTAGTGTTAACACTCACACCAGAACTAAGACCATGTGCCTTTTCCCTCAAATACTGAGCCCATTATACAGTGAGCTGGTACGTCCAGAAAACCACTGATTTGTTCGACAGGTATTGATATGTGTATTCATAAATGGATTTGATCAAGCTGCTGCTTCATCCTTCTTATTTAAACGGAAGATTATATCTCTGTGCTGATGTGGTATGGCAACATGAACTGATGTACTTACGTACGAACTTCTACATTGCATCTGACTGACTGACTAAAACGAAAGATGAACGGAAACAGAACTCATTATAACCTACTTTTTCTATTTTCAACAGCCAAAAGGATGGTAAAAAAAACGCCTGAATTAATACGAAAAACAGGATGTAGTACATTATTTTATTCCTCCTTCTACGACGATATTCTAAATGTCTAATCTTTATTATTATCATTGTTACTGAATTATTTAAACTATTCCAATTGATCGTCTCAATTTTATTTCATCGTGATAATGTAGTTGTGGTTTTGACACCTGGACTAGTTCACATTTGGTTATGACTAAATGAGCATGTGGTATAATGTACAATTCATCAGGCTCAGTTACGACATGAATCCATTGTAAACAACTTACAAACTATTGATGTTAATTCTGTTATCGATTAACGTTATGATTTATTTTCTTGTATAAAATAAATGTATGCCACAACTGAGATATCTCAGTATAGGATTATTATTTACCAAAAATGTCTAACTCTCGATAATCAAAATGAAAGACGGACAATTTTTAAGTGTAAATATGCTTTCCACTCAAAAAACGAGCAATATGAAAGAAGAGCTTTCTATAATGTTTTAGTTAGAGTCGGAATTGGAACTAGATCCTATCAAATAAACTGAACAGTTTTCAGGAGCATCTGCAGTGTGAGACACAGAAAGGCTACCAAGGAATGTAAGAAGTTGTGATTCAGGGTACTAATCGACAAGAGTAGTAAAATTTCTTCTTTACAATCAACACAACTCAGGAAAAGTAAATAAAATGTATATCGGATCCAAGTAATCTCAGATTTTATTCAGAATATATAGTTTAGTCAATTGAATATTTCACATAAGACACTGTACCTACAAAATATATAAAATAGTGTGATCAATTCATCAATGACTAGAATGATGGTACGGTTACGAATAAAAATACTATTGCACATTTTTTATTTTTCAACACAAAAAGGATCTGAATTCATCTAAACATTTTTTGTAACTAACCTCTCGTAAGTATGTGACACCCACCCCAGTTCCTACATGGTAACCGGGTGATAACAGAAAAGGTAGTAAATAAAATATAATTATGCTGATCATGGCAATTACGGCATTGTGCCAGACGCCAGCGCAGTATACGCGGAGCTGACAAAACGGTGAAAGACTTTGAAGATCTGAAGTGTTGAGGTCAACGAATGCACCTGGATAAAACCCAAACACAAAGATTCCGAATCCATGAAGGCGAACGCGTTCACGCACAGCTGCTAGAGCATGCCCTGCTTCATGTATGAATGCGCATATAAGCAGTGTGAGAATATAAAATCCTAGATGACCGGTTGGTAAATTTATTCCCGGCATCTATTGTAAAAAGAATACTTTGAACAGTAAATAACTGAAATAACAAACACAGGTATAGATAACTCAGTTATAATTTATAAAAATCAGATTTCAGACGACTGTTATACTAAGAACCTCAGAATGTAGGGCGAAAAATAGTACATGAGCTTGGTTAGTCATTACGTGCTACAGTAGCGGGAATCCTATCGATAATTTTTAAGAGTTGATTCAACTCAAATATCTGATGGGAAGTTCCTTCAGACAGTTTAGTAATCCGGGCACTATCAAAGAAAACGCAACAAGAAATGTGGGAATTAACATAGTGGTCAGTTTATGACAAGACTAGATGGGGGTAACATTAATTTGATTAAGATAATCCGGTGTATTCTTACAACAGACATAGAAAGTCCTAGAGTTCACGAGTTTGGATAGCTTGGGATGTTGAATGCAGGTGACAATAATACTACTGTTTTATTTTGTCTTCTACTTTGCCAATTATACAGATAGACATTCAAAGAAAGTTTCAGATTCCTGTCAATTCTTCGTCCTAATCTTACTTTTTAAAATGATCTACTAAGTTTAGATCTAAAGTATAGTGCCAATAATGATACGTCAATCCAAATGTGCTATATGGTAGAATTCGTTGATCTGTAATGAAGGACGTTCGTCGATTGTTAAAATAAATGTAATGATATGATGTAGCTGAGTGACCGTGGCTCAAAAAACTGGGGTAAGAAATTAAACTGTAGAATCAGTCAGTCAGTCAGATGCAACGTAGAACTTCGTACGTAAGTACATCAGTTCATGTTGCCATACCACATCAGCACAGAGATGTAATTGTCGATTCAAATCCAATAGTAGAGGAGGTAGTAAAGGTATTAGAAAAAATCGCGGAGGTTAGGATTAGAAGATATTACTCAAGAAGTATGATTCAGTGAAAAAAGTTTAGAAAGTCGAAACTAAAGGTGTTGAAAAATCCAGAAGATTAGGATTTGAGAGAACACAAAGAATAAATGCACCGGCGCCATTGCGAACGACTGTGAGCCATGTCATTCAGGGTCTCTAACCATCGATTATTATCACCTCGCGGACCCCAACCAGGTAGTCGACAATTACCGACATGGCTAAGTCCACTCGTCAATGACTTCATGGATTTCTGCAATGTTTTGGTTTGGCCGCCCCTAACTTTCTTCCAACCTATTCCTACACTACAAAACAAAGCTCGTCGAGGCAGTCGGTGGTTAGGCATACGCAACACATGTCCCAACCACCTCAACTGATGAAGGTTCATTACTTCATCTAGTGATCTGCCATTCTTACCTAGAACCCGTTTCCTAACGATAGAATTGCTTACTCGGTCGTCCCAGGATACACGAGCAATGCTTCGAAGACACCTATGATCGAAAACCAATAACCGACGAATATCTTCTACTATGACTGGCCATGTTTCTCAGCCATAAAGTAAGACGGAGCGAACCACTGCACAGTACACTCGTCCTTTAGTCAGCAAACGGATGTCTCGCCTGCGCCATAAGTGACGCAGGTTGGCAAAAGCCAATCGAGCCTTCTGTATCCGAGCTGAGATTTCGTCAGTCACCAGGCCATCAGCACTGATCAGACACCCCAGATAAGTGAAGCGGTCTACATGTTTGACTACTGAGTTCTTGGCTAGTTCATTCCCTATCACTAGTTCAGGTACCGATGAAACCCAATCTTGAATCAACATTTTGCATTTCGAGGGTGAGAACCGCATCCCGAACATGCTTGCATTGTTGCTTAGGGTGGTCAGAAGACACTGCACTTTGTCAGCGTCTTCACCAAGTAGGACTATGTCATCGGCATATTCTAATTCGATAAGCGAGCCTCCTGGTAAAAGATCTACTCCTGAAAATTCAGACGAGGATAAGGTTATATCTAGCAGGATGTGTATGATAAAATTAAACAAGAATGGGGAGAGTGGACAGCCCTGACGGATACCACTTGAAGTAAAGAATTCTGTTGACAGTTCGCCATAAGCTCTCACGCGACCAGTGGTGTTCGAGTAGAGAGCTTGTATAAGGTTAATGTACTTATTTGGTACACCTTTCAATGACAGACACTGCCACAAAACCTTACGATCTACAGAGTCAAATGCCACTTTTAGGTCCAGGAAAACAACTATTGTAGGATGCCTAAATGTGTGTCTGTGTTCCAGGACCTGTCGTAGTGTGAAGATGTAGTCTATACAGCCAAATCCTTGTCTGTAACCAGCCTGCTTTTCTAGAATTGCTCTTCACGAGCTTTCGTAAAGCGTCGAAGTATTATTGAGGCCAATATTTTAGATGCTATATTAGTTAGACTGATTCCCCTGTGATTGTCACAAGAAGACTTTTGTCCTTTCTTATAGATTGGGACAATCAGTGATTGAGACCAGTCGGATGGGATTACGTCCAGTTCCCAGATTCTACCTAAGATCTCAGTCAACCTAGATGCTAAAACTGGACCACCATTCTTAAATATCTCACGGGTCACTCTATCAGGACCTGCAGCTCGTCCTCGTTTCAGACTTCCTAACGCTTTCTCAATTTCGTACAGCCTGGGGGGACTTACGTCGATTTGCCATTCAGGATGACTGGAGATCGTGGGTAACAGCAGAGTGGCTCGAGGCCAGTTGAACTGATCCCTAAAGTGTTCTGCCCATCGATCCAGTCTCCTGGATTGAGAATAAATAATAGTCCCATCAGTTTCTGAGATAGTCTCACTTACACTAGGATTCCTAATACCAGTTTCCTTGATAAGTCGGAAAAGTTGTCTAGTGTTGCCAATCGCCACTGCCTTTTTCATCGCCTTTGCTTTCGCCACCCACCACTGTTCACGGTCGTTGCGCAGGCTTTTTATCAGCCTGCGCTTAAGCTGACTTCGTTCCTCATCATGTTCAGAGTCAGGTGGGATGAGTTTTCAGGCATCCATCAGATCGGTGGATGCTACTGAGATCCACGGCTTCATTCTAGCTTTATGGTCAACCTTACTAGCAGATATCACTGCTGTTTCCACAGCCTTTTCGATATCACTCCAACCTGACACCGTATGGGAATCGCTCAAATGGCAGCCTAACTGTCTTTCTAGTTGTTCCTGAAATATATTCTTCGCCTTATTATCTTAAAGTAAAACCCTAAGAGGCTTCCTCACGGTGTCTTTCCTACGTCCAGTAAGCCTCAAACAAATACGAGCTCGCAATAGAGCATGATCTTAATCTAAACATGTGCATCACAACGAGCGACAGTCCTCTATCGAACCCCTCCACCGGTGGCTGATGGCAATGTGATCTGGTTGGGTCCAACGTTGAGGCGACTTTGGGGGTCGCCAGGTCAATAGATGCTTTTCCTTATGCCTAAATTTAGTGTTTGCTAAGAATAGGCGTTTATCTGAGCATAGTTGCAACAGACGGTCGCCATTGTCTGTTCTCGGAGCCGCGACACCATAACATCCACCTAGGTGTCTCTCCTGCTCACTTAGTCTACCTACTTGAGCATTGAAGTCACCAGCCATTAATACTACATCAGAGCACCTAGCTTTTTGGAGGAAGTCCGAAAGCTTTCTGTAAAACTCATCTTTAACCTTGTCTGAACTGCAGTCAGTGGGGGCGTACGCTGATATGACGAAGAGGCAACGACGAGTGTCCCTATCCTTCCGAATCCTCATTGTCCCGTTTAGTCGGACCGCGCACAAGCGACTATCTACTGGGATCCAGTCATGGAGAGATTGTTCAGCTCTACGACTCAATGCTATACCTACACCAGCAAAACCCCTGGAAGCAGCCTTAAAGCTACCGGATACACGAAGGGCAAGTCGAGTTGCTTCTTTATCTTGACATGGTGAGGTCAAGTGAATGATGCTACTTGGATCCTGTATGCGTGTTTCCGAGACGCAGCACACATCGATTGAGCGAGATTCTAAAGTCCTAGCTGATGATGCCTGTTTCCCTATTTGACACAATGTGCGTACATTGAATGCTCCAACATGTAGTCTAGTACGAGGTTTCAAAAGACCAGGAATGACGTTTCGTGAACTCGCATCGTTTGCATTAGCGGTGCAGTCAGATAAGGAAATATGAGTAGAGAGACGAGAGGTACTAGGGGGTGTAGGAAGGACTTGATTTCGACCAATTTGGTCTCTCGTGCTGTTACGGGTATGAGGGCGGTTGTCACTTCCCGCCTGCCCACACCGCGGAAGGTTGTTACTTGAGGGGCCTGAAAAGGAAGATAGATTATTGTTGGTCTTGGAGACCTGGGAGCGTGACCGCAGAGTCCAGGGGACAACTGCTTGAGGCCGGTCACGCACGGCCTTTTTATGAAAGGTTTTTTGAGGATTAGCTTCGGTCTTAAAGGCCCTTAGTGGGCACCCTTAACGCCGGAGACGGAAATCCGTGAGGTAGGGTCAGGTGTGACACTTTTAGGGTCCACCTTTTCTAACCCTTCCTTCCTTGTGAGAAGGCAACATCACTGCAGATGCTGGTTGTCCGAGGGAAACACTTTACTGCTGTCAAACCCCTCTGCAGTCAGCAGTTCGACTTCACCCTCAGACCTTGGGTAGCTGCTTTCAATCTCATCGTTCTCCAATCGACCTGCCTGGCATGGTAGGTCCTGCAGGAACATATGTTCCAGAAAATCTAGCTCGGTTGGGTCACCACGATAGGCAAGCCCGACCACCAGGTCAAGGTAGCAGCTACGGTCGGGTGGTTGGAGAACACTGGTTGGCGACCTATGCTACATTGGAGTTGACAGGTGTAACGAAGTACTAA
Organism: Schistosoma turkestanicum; assembly: GCA_944470395.2. Classification (NCBI taxonomy): domain Eukaryota; kingdom Metazoa; phylum Platyhelminthes; class Trematoda; order Strigeidida; family Schistosomatidae; genus Schistosoma; species Schistosoma turkestanicum. The sequence continues at coordinate 11,552,566 of OX103979.1, read as the reverse complement.
CCACATAGGTGCTGCTAACTAAGATAATAACGTGCTTAAGTAAAAGTTATTAACACAAATGTATGGCTAGAGTTCATAATCGATGAAAGGAAATCAGTTTTCTATGTCGCCTGTTACCCAGTGAATAATAACCTAACTTTTACTCAATATATTCGGATAATATGTGACATATTAGTTAAAATTATTTAATTTCACTCCGTTTCGCATAAATATCAGTCATATACAATAAAAAACTTGGCATACATATGAGTCAGTCTAAGTCGATTCATTTTTATCAAAAGCAGTGAGAAATTAGCAAGAAAAAATAGAAAAATATTAATTGCAGTGGAAAACTGAATATGAAAAATGAACTTTTAGAGGAATGGGTGAAAAAAAGCACCAAAGTATGAAATGATGACTCAAGATTTCAAGGGAAAAAATTAACTTAACGGTAATACTGAGATTTATACAGAGATACCTTAATCAGATTACATGATTACAGATTAGAATAACCGAGAGAGATAGGAGTACAAGGAATCACATTTACATAGTGTAAGGTACAAAATTGCTGGTCGGAAGAGTTAGAAGCTGAATTCCTTACCGTTTATTCAACTAAACTTTTTATCAACTCCACTATTTTACCAAGTGGGAACCTAATGTTATGACTGGATTGAGTGCAGATAAGGGGTGCATTTTCTCATCTCCGTCGTAGCAGCTTGCTGCTCATATGTCGCAGCGATACTAATAATGTGTTTCTTTGTTGGTTAGGCTACCACCTACTTTGAGTGACAAAGTGTGGACAGGAAGTGTAAATTACTACAAAACAGTAATAACCCTAGAATTAACAGAATAAATTAAATACCAACTCATAATGAACGAATAATAATTAAATATTATTCACTTCATCACAAATATTGTCTGAACATAAAGAAATGTGAAATTTACATTTTATCAATGCTTACCACGGGAATTAGGACCTGGGTTTCAATAGGTTTGTGCATCAACGTATTGTAAGCTAATAGGGTAAGTAGACACACACTTACTACCATTGATATGGCAGCAAATATCACACCACAAGAAAACCAGAGATTCCAAGGCACACAATTGAAGCGGCATATATAGTGGAAACAGTTGTTCAACCGTTGTGTAAATAAACGTGCTTGTAGAAGGTTAAACGAGATCCCTAGCTGGGAAAGAAACTCAGTGTATCGATTTCTTGTGTATGGATGGGTGCGCAGAGCTATATCAATCAGATAAACAGAAGCCCATACTCCCACAAAGTATGATACAAAACTGACAATCGTCATTGATGAAATTAGTGGGAAGAATTGTAAGTACAAATCGCCAAAATGGGTTATCAATAAAATGAAATAGTTTTGGTACGACCCACGAACCTAAGCAGTAGCACGAATAAAAACAGTTATATGGTTATTGAAGTCCAGAAAATGTAATCCTACAAAAACAGAAAATTAATAATTTCTAAAACGAATATTAAGACTAGGCAGAAAAGTAGCTACAAATTAGGAGTGGTTCGTGTAATGCACTTTGATCTGTTTAATCCCAGATTTAAGCATAACTGTATCTCCTCTTGTTTCTGTGATCACGCAGACGCTATCACAAGGAAAGAACTAAAACCGCAACTTTACTGAACTATTCTGTCGTACTATTATCCTTAACACTGCTAACCTACTCCGACGCCAGACAACACATGGACACGTAACAAATTCCAATCACTTCAGTCGAAGATTTACTACTTCATCAATTGATTTGCCAACCTTGCCTAGGACACTTTTCTTAACACCAACAGTGTTAAACGATTGTTCCAGGATATACCGGCAAAGCTTTGAACACGAGGATGGTCGAATATTAGTAACCTACGAATACGCTCCATTCTTAATGATCATGTTTAACACCCATAAAAACTGTTGCGCAGTAGACTCGTCCTTCGGTTAGCGAACGGATGGCTTCTGTATTCCTGTCGAGATTTCATCACACATCAGGTCGTCAGGACTGATGAGACTCTCGCGATAAGTGAAGTGGTCAACACGCTAAACTACTTCTCAGCTTATTACGAAGTCAGACACCGACATAAGCCAATCCTGAAGCAAGGCTTTTCATTCGAAGTGAGAGAATCGCATTTCAAACATGCTAGCATTATTGCTTAAGGGGGTCAGAAGAGTGCATTTTTTCAACGTCTTTACTAAACAGAACCGTATCATTTGCATTGTCTAAGTCGCCAAGTGGAACTCATGGTAGAGTCAATTACTGAAAAGTCAGATGATGAAAATGTCGTCTTGTGAATGACAAAGTGAGATAAGAATGGAAAAAGTGGACAACTCTGAAGAACTACACTTGAAGCAAATAATTCCGATGACTGTTCGCCATAAGTTCTCACTCGATCATTAGTGTTACAGTAGAAAGCCTGTGTAAGGTTAACGTACTTCTCTAGTACACTGCCATAGAACATGACGAACGACAGTTAAATGCTGTTTTAATATTCAGGAAGACAACTATTGTCGGGCGACTAAATGTGTGTTCGAAGACCTGTCATAGTGTGAATATGTGGTCTATACAGCCACTTCCAGGTCTGAAACTAGCCTGGTTTTCTCGAGTCTGCTCTTCATGAACTCTAGGTAGGCGTCTAAGAATTATCGAGGCTAACAATTTAGACACCATATTAGCTAAACTGATTCTTCTGTGATAGTTACGAGAGTACTTTTGGCCTTTCCGAATATATGGGAACCAGCGATTGAGACCATTTGGATGGGATTACGTCCAGATTCTGGATTCAAGCTAAGATCCCACTCAATTCAAGTGCTAAAACTGGACCATCGCACTTGAAAATTTCAGGAGTATATCTATTATGACCTGCTGCTCTTTCCTGCTGGAGACTGTCCAAAACATTCTCAACCTCATTAAGAGTAAGAGGAGATCGTGGGTAAGTGAAATGTGGCTGAAGGCTAGTTAAATTGCACCTTATAGTGCTCGGCCTATCGATACAATATCTTGAGATGAAAATAATAGTTCCATCTCTTTCCGAGATTGTCATACTAACAGTCGGATTTATAATTCTGGTTTCCTTGATAATTCTGAATAGTAGTCTACTGTTACCAATCGCGGTTGTCTTTTCCATCTCTGCTTTCGCTACTCACAACTGCTCATGACCACGGCGTTAGCTATTTACCAATCAGTATTTAAGCTGCCTTTATCCTTGATTGTGCTTAGAGCCAAACGAAACGAGTTTCCGAGCATTTAATAATCCAGTCAATGCTACTGAAATCCAATGGTTTTTCTGACACTTGGTTTAAGTTATTGGTATATGTATCACAGGTTTCCAAAGTTTTTGGACACCATTTGAAGTTGCCATGAAGTGAACGTTACCTACACGGTTGACTCACTGGTTTTTAGTTATTCTGAAATGTATTCTTGCCTCATTTATCAATAAGTTGAACTCTGATGGATTTCCTAGATGCGCATAGTAAACTTCTGTAATTTCAGAAAAGGCTTTGAACTTCGATGCATGGGGAAAGCCAGATACAGGCATAGACGCGTTAATAGCTTTTGTTGTAAGTGGGCGACAAAGACTGAATGGTCGAAATTTCTTCTTTAAACGTCAGTCATTCAGTTACAACGCATAACGCCTTTGAAAACCAGTACTTATAAGCACCCTACTGTAATAAAGCGTCTCACAGACCATAGAATTACAATTAGTTACCCATCATGTCAGTGAATATATAATTACTGTCAAATTTTTACCGCAACGTCATGAACGGGGGGGGGGGTCTAGAATCTAGGAATAACTTGTATTGAATAGCATCCCTAAGATTTATTTTTGGTTTTTTTTTCTGCACTTCAATCTACTGCAAGGTACTACCAAACGAATGATTTCTTGGATGACTTGCCAAAAAGAGAAGATAATACAATTGGAAACACGCTAAGAAGTATTAGAACAGGCCTATTACTGATTGAATTAAGTTACCGACCTGTATGTTGAAAAAATACAATCGACGACAAATACAAATTCCATAACTATCAGGCCCAGATAGTACTACCTCCGATAGTTATTCTTACAACCACGTGCAACGACTTACTCCTATAGATTAATGGTTAACAATCCACATGTAACGCTAAAGTTGAACGACTTCCAATATCCAATACCAAATATCCTCTTCAAAGAGAAGTATAAACCATTTGGTTTCTTTGTGCTCGATTCTTGTTCTTACCATCCAATATCCATTATGTTTTGAATGAGCTAGCTTCAACCAACTGAATTCTTTGCCCTCGATTCCAGTTGTTTTTCTATAGCTTCGAAAAAGCAGTCGGTAGTTGAGTATACGTAATACATTTCCAAACCACCTCAACTGATGCAGTTTCAATACTTCATCTTTTTACTTGCCACCCCTACATGGTACTCGTATCCTAACAACAGCCCTGCTTACTCAGTTGTCCCACAATGCTTCAAAGACATCCATAATCGGATACTAATGACCTGTGAATATTCTCAACTCTTACCGGTCATGTTTCACATCCATATACTAGAAAAGAGCGGACGGCTGCACAGTAGAATCGTCCTTTGGTTAGCAGACGTATATCTCGCCTACGCAATAAGTGGAGCAGGTTGACAAAATCCGATTGGCCTTCTGTATCCGTCCTCACACACCAGCCCATCAGCACTGAGGAGGCTCCCCAGATAAGTGAAACGGTCAACACGCTCAACTTCTTCCTTCCCTATCACTAGTTCAGGTGCCGACGCAACCCAATCTTGAAGCAACATTCTGCATTTCGAGGTGCACAGTCGCATCCGGAACATGCTTGCATTTTTGCTTAGGGTAGTCAAGAGACGCCGCATTTTGTCAGCGTCTTCACCAAGTAGGACTATGGAGAATGATAAGGAAAAATTCTGATGTTAATGAGAGTTCAGAATTAAATAAGTTGGTAGTCGATGTTGTGTGCGAGGATGGAATAAGTTAGTGATTTAAGGAGATTACAATGATAATGACTAGTAAGCTTGAAGATATACATCAGGCAAAGCTGTTATAAGCAGGGAAGGATAGTTTGTCAAGTCCATGTATATTCATGTATATCCATGTATAGTCAATGTTTGCAGCTAGGAACGTAGGTATATTAGACAAGCAAGAGAGTGACATTAATAAACGAATATGAAAAGCTTTCTGGTGTCCTTAAAAATGTGACAAGTTTACTCCTAAAGGACTCCTGGGAAGTCGCTCGGACTTACTTACTTACTTTCGCCTGTTACCCCAAATGGAGCATAGGCCGCCCACCAGTTTTCTCCAACCAACTCTGTCCTGGGCTTCCCTCTCCAGTTCTGTCCAATGTTTGTTCATTCCTCTCATATCTTTCTCTATTTCTCGGCGTAGTGTGTTCCTTGGCCTTCCTCTTTTCCTTTTGCCTTGAGGGTTCCATGTGAGGGCTTGTCTAGTGACGCAGTTGGGTGCTTTTCGTAGTGTATGTCCTATCCATTTCCACCGCTTCTTCCTGATTTCCTCCTCCATTGGAATCTGACTTGTTCTCTCCCACAGTTCGTTGTTGCTGATGGTGTCTGGCCAACGAATACGAAGTATTTTGCGTAGACAACTGTTAATAAACACTTGTATCTTCTGGATGATGGCTTTCGTAGTTCTCCATGTTTCCGCTCCATACAGTAGGACTGTCTTGACATTTGTATTGAAGATCCTGATTTTGGTTTTGTTTGAAAGTTGTTTGGAGTTCCAGATATTTTTCAACTGTAGAAATGCAGCCCTCGCTTTGCCAATCTGCGCCCTCACATCTGCGTCCGATCCACCTTTCTCGTCGATGATACTGCCAAGATATGTGAAGGTGTTAACGTCCTCCAAGGTATCTCCATCAAGCGTGATTCGGTTGGTGCATGTTGTGTTGCATCGGAGAATTTTGCTTTTTCCTTTATGTATGTTGAGACCTACTGCTGCAGAGGCTGCTGCTACACTGGTCGTCTTCTCTTGCATTTGTTGTTGAGTGTGCGATAGAAGAGCCAGGTCATCTGCGAAGTCCAGATCGTCCAGCTGCGTCCTAACTGTCCAGTTGATACCGTGCTTCCCTCCAGATGTTGACGTCTTCATAATCCAGTCGATGACCAGGAGAAAGAGAAAGGGTGAGAGTAGGCCACCTTGCCTGACACCGGTCTTCACCTCAAAAGAGTCTGTCAACTGACCTCCGTGTACGATTTTGCAGTTGAATCCATCATAAGAATTCCGTATGATGTTGACTATTTTCTCAGGCACACCGTAGTGTCGAAGAAGCCTCCACAGTGCTTTCCTATCCACGCTATCGAAGGCTTTCTCGTAGTCGATGAAGTTGATGTAGAGTGGTGAGTTCCATTCAATTAATTGTTCCATAATGATCCGTAATGTAGCAATTTGGTCAGTACACGATCGATCCTTACGAAATCCAGCCTGTTGATCTCGACGTTGGGCGTCTACGAAGTCCTTCATTCTGTTTAACAATATCCTGTTGAAGACTTTGCCTGGTATTGAAAGAAGAGTGATGCCTCTGTAGTTTTCACACTTGCTGAGATCGCCTTTCTTTGGTATTTTGATGAGGTATCCTTCTTTCCAATCTGATGGTACTTGTTCCTCGTCCCAAATCTTCTTGAAGAGAATGTGAAATATTTTCGCAGTTGATTCTACATCTGATCTCATTGCCTCTGCTGGAATGTTGTCTGGTCCTGCTGCTTTGCCGCTCTTCATTTGTCTGATGGCTATACTGATCTCCTCAATCGTAGGTGCGCCAATATTAATTGGGAGGTCCTTGGATGCTGCTTCGATGTACTTATGTACTCATGTACGAAGTTTTACGTTGTAACTGACTGACTGATGTAGAACTTAGCATAAATGTTTTATATCAATCCACATAACTACACATCACACTGATACAATGAAAAGGAAAAATTAACAAGGTGAAAAGCAAAAACGTTGCAATATTAGAATTGATTTTAGGAGGCAGTTAAACATAAGCTGTTTCAAACGAAAGTGTCTCCTGGAGGTAAGATACATAGGATTATTTCAAGCTTACGATTTAAAAGTGGATAAACTACCTATGCAATTACATCAAAAAACTGATAATTCACTGTCATTAGGTTAAATGCTTGAATTCATCGTATCTATCTTAGCTTTTGAAAAAAATATTGGATGGTCGCCTGCTTCTCACTGGTGGCTGAAACAGATAGAATGAGTACCGAGATTTTTAGGGATGGTGGTCCAGTTTTAGCAGCTAGATTGACTGAGATCTTGGTTAGAATCTGGGAACTGGACACAATCCCATCCAACTGGTCTCAATCCTTGATTGTCCCAACCTACAAGATAGGACAAAAGTCTTCTTGTGACAATCACAGGGGAATAAGTCTAACTAATATGGTTTCTGAATTGTTTGTCTCAGTTATACTTAGACGCCTTACTAGAGCTCGTCAAGAGCAGACTAGAGAAAACCAAGCTGGTTTTCGACCTAGACGTGGCTGTATAGACCACATTTTCACACTACGACAGGTCCTGGAAGACAGACACATTTATAAGTCCTACAATAGTTGTTTTCCTGGACCCAAAAGCGGCATTTGACTCAGTGGACCATGAGGTTCTATGGCAGTGTCTGTCACTGAAAGGTGTACCAAACAAGTACATTAACCCTATACAAGCTCTCTACTCGAACACCACTGGTCGAGTGAGAGCTTATGGCGAACTGTCACCGGAATTCTTCACTTAAGTGGTGTCCGTCAGGGCTGTCCACTCTCTCCATTCTTGTTCAGTTTTGTCATGGATATGTTGTCAGATATAGCATTATCGTCGCTAGAATTGGTAAAATCGCCAAATCTATACCTCAAGGTATGTGACTAACGGAAATAACATATCTGTCCAGCTACAGATTTATGTCTCGAAAATCAATAAACGAAAGCATCTATTAGTTTATCCCCAGTAATTTTCCCCACATATGCATAGTTTTTACACACCAGTCAACCGGAGAACCTACCCTCCCCTTTGTTTGGGACTTGTTCAAGCAGTTTTAAATGTTGTTGACGGAATAGAAGCTTTCACTTAACGAATTTCCTTATCTAGTAGAGGCTTCGTATGGAGGGGGAGCTGGTATGACAACGTGCGATTGTAGTGAGGAAGGGTTGACGAACAGGAAGCGATCATTGAAGCTCGAGTTAATAATAATAATTTATTTTCAAATAACAATGTGTTACAAAAGGCATGCCAATTTACAGGCAAGATCAAAATGTTAAGATTGCTAACATATTCTTTGTAAAACGTTGTTCAGTTGATGAAAAATTTTGTCAAGATACATTGGCTTCATATAGATGGCTAAAATGTTTCACATAAAATTATAGATAATTTTCCTGACTCCGCAATCTACAATGAGAATAATTGCGTTACGATGAACTGCTAATAACTGCGAAACAATTCAAGATAGAGCCAGATCGGCATATAATTAGAATTGAGAAGGGAAGTGTGCTAAGATCTGCTTGATATTCTTTGAATAATAAATTTACATTAGTCACTGAAAGTCCTCTACGTTGAACTGTACCAGTAGTAACGTGTCAGGTTTAGTGCTCAAGTTGGCATGCCACATCAGCGTGGCCCCTATCCAGTGTCTGAAGATTGCGTTCGTAGCGGTTCGGACTAGAAAACGCTGCAGACGTAGGACGGAACCAGATTGAGCGAGGGAACCAGAAAAGACCAGAACGACCATATATATATATATATATATATATATATATATATATATATATATATGCCAGAACATTCGAAACCAACACATCGACTAAGTGCATTGACAAGAGCGGGCGTGATCAGGTCAGCTTTCACCAAGGTTGACTGAAGTCGACGGTACCAACAGGGCAACGGTCGGAGGCCTGGGTTCAGGATGCAAAATGAAAGAAAAAAAGGAATGAGGTGTAGCATGCGTGCAGTATGAGGATAATGTCTTATGCCGTATCCGCTGTTGATCGTGATATTAGTGCCAAAAGCGTACAGGTAGGAGTACGAGGCGACCGGAACGCGAAACGGCGGCCTCGTGCTTACCTCATGGGCCTGCAATCTCATCCGAAGTCAAGGGCGGTGTGGTCTGTTGATTCGGACGTGAGACCGGAGTCTCATCCGTGGATAGGGCAGATGACGCGTGCTGTTGACTTGGATGTGAGAATGAAGGCTCTGATGTATCTAGCGTGGGGTTGGAAGGAGAAATAATGATCCCGCTAGAATGTTGGACGAGTTCAGCATTGAATCTCGATTTACCAGGTAGGGCAATGTCTTTGACGTATGCTAACTGTGTCCATCAACTTTGAAAGTCTTTTGGTGACTAGAGATCACGAGAATAGATCCTTCGTGAGGCTGTTGAGTACCGAATCTACTCGCAAGAAAACACATGGACAGGTATATAATTGTCGAGGGAGAGCGACCTGTCGATGGCATATTTGAGTTCATACCGGAGGTAGTATTCGTATCTACGTAGATAGTCGTTGGACGTTATCTGATCCGTGGTGTGAAAAAATTCCCCAGGCAGATGCATTGTCGTGCCGTATGCAAGTTCGGAGGCGGGACATTGGAAATCTGCCGATGTTGCTCTGTAGTCGCCGTGTTGTCTCCAACAAATGACATCTTTTTGCAAACCGAGTGGAGAGAGGAGTCTCAAAGACTGTGGGAAAGACGAAGTAATACACATAGCAAGTAAACTGTCATACTCATGCTTAGCGAAAACTAAGTTGTCCAGTGCCATTCGGCGAGGTTTTGCCGTGACTGGGGGTCTGCAGGTGATAATGTGGCTTACCACATGATTACTCACCGATAGAATCTCCTCGGTTTAGTTACTTTGAGGAGTTTATCAACTATAACATGAAATAAATAATAATGCAAAAAATACATAACTGATTCAGTACTTATCTGTTTGCGCGTTAAATCCCATGGATTTGATACTGGACGAAGTATCGATTAACGCAGCCTACGTGAATTGAATAGCAATTCATAGAGCTGTAGGGAATAGATACAGAGTACTACTATGGGAATATTGGCAGGAATGAACGTCCATAGATACTGTCGTCGATTATTCGGGTTGGTCGCTAGCTGTCGTGTACCGTAGGTAGGGATGACTTAGGCCATACTCAGCGTGTTGTCGAAGCATCGTAGCTTGTGACTTGCTGCTACCAAACGATACGACAGAAACTTGGGCACTTGTGGCCACCAAGTACCTAGCGTTAGTGCAGGAATTGTGCTCGTAAAATAAGCTAACAACCTGAATTGACGGGGAGGAGACAGGTAAAAATGCAATGACCTGCACCTCGGAGTCTATTATCATAGTTATGCATCATTTTGAAACGTTGTTGAAGATATAATTTGTTTTAAAGGACATTATTAATAGTATCGCAACATTATAAAAATGGAGATAGATGAATAATAGACTCACTGTAATTGGCTTTCTTGGACGAAACGTCAGCTCACCAATTTTAGTGGTGACCGAGTCGAGATTGATTATGATCATCACTAAATGTTCCATACTATCCCGTCACATAATAAAGAAACAAATGTTTGTATTTCAGCAATTGTGTTTTCTTCGTTAAAGTATACCGCTACAGGTTGTACGCTCTCTCTCCATATATTTGGTCTGGTCTGAGCTAATACGTCATTGTGGAGAAGGACATGGGAATCAAAGACTGGATTTACATGGTTGCCAGTACCTAGAGGCGGGACATAATCGAAATTTGAGAGGTCGTCTTCATAATGGTTTAATTTGACATCTAATAAGAATGATTCAGAGTTCGAATTGTACCTGGTTGATTCTGTTACGTGTTGCATTACGGAACTTGTAATAATCATGTCTGCTAATTTGTGAGAATTTTGTGACAATTCACCTCCTCGATTTTCACAACCTACAAAAGTTGCATAAAAGTCCAACAAAACTAAACCATGACCTTCCAAATATCAAGCGTTAAGCTTGTCTAAAATCTCAAATTTATAATATTTATTTCCTTACAACCCGCTAATATTTCACTTCTACGCATTGGATGAACTCAAGTTCTTGCCTGGAGGCTTCAGTAATCCATTGCAACTAGATAAGGAAATTCGTTAAGTGAAAGCTTCTATTCCGTCAACAACATTTAAAACTGCTTGAACAAGTCCCAAACAAAGGGGAGGGTAGGTTCTCCGGTTGACTGGTGTGTAAAAACTATGCATATGTGGGGAAAATTACTGGGGATAAACTAATAGATGCTTTCGTTTATTGATTTTCGAGACATAAATCTGTAGCTGGACAGATATGTTATTTCCGTTAGTCACATACCTTGAGGTATAGATTTGGCGATTTTACCAATTCTAGCGTCACATCAGCTCGCTCGTACAAGTTTGGGGACCGGGTGTTATCTGTAACATAATCATGTTAGCTTTTCCTAGTGTTATTAATTTATCCCTACATAAAAATTCGCGGCAGTTTCTTTGTTGGGCATACCATTTATTTATTGAGAATTTTATTGTCAATAAACTTAAATAGCTTCTTGGTCGAAGATCATTGCCACGATAATATGTAACTTCTGTGGACTCTAAACATCTCATATTCGACCGAAGAATTCTTCCTTTTAATAGCTTTGATGGAGTCTCTTTCGTCGCCGAATGTCCGGCATTTCTATATTGCAGTAGAAAGGTATCTACTCCCCTCTCCAGCTTATTAAATGTTGAGGCGGCAATAGAATCAGTAGCAGTTTTCAACGTCCTGACAAAATTTTCTGCCTGACCATTGGAACGAGTATATATGGGAGCAGCAAACAGATGTTTGCACCCTACACCATTTAACCAGGTGGTAACTGCATCTGCAGCAAAATGAGTGCCGTTATCAGTCACCAACACCATTGGAACCCCTTCTCGACTAAACACCTTTCTTAATGCTTGAATTGTGAAGTCAGAATTTGGTGAAGTTATGAAAAAAACTTCAGGCTACTTTGAAGAAGAATCAATGACTATAAGCGCATAGTATTTGCCAAGAAACGGGCCACAATAGTCTGCATGAATTCTCTGCCAGTTCTCCGACGATACTGGCCATAAAGACCACTTCGAATGCTGATTTTTCAGCTTATGACACTACGCAATTGTTTGCTGTACGACAAATATCTGCATTTATCTCTGGCCACCAGCACGTGGGCCTCGTCAATGACTTCATTTTCTCAACACCTAAATGTCCACTATGAAGATCTTCCAGGACAGCTTTACGCAATGAAGGAGGAATAACAACCCGATCATTTAAACACAAAATACCATCAGGAGTAGTGGATAGGTCATCCCGCTTTGAAAAATAGATAGGGAATCTACGTTTCAGATTAGCATTCCAACCTTTCAGTATAGCATTAATTATACATCCAAAGTTTCTACGAGTTCCTCTAATGAGATCTCGACGTTTCACTGGTAAGGGTAGCACCAACAAACAGTCTGAAGTATTAACAGGTTTATCTTGTAATGGTTGTCGAGAAATGTAGTCAACATGTTGAATTTGTTTGGCACTCCTGTGCTGAACCGTATAGTCGTAGGCACCCAAAGCAATACTCCATCGTTGAACCATAGCAGCTGAGGCACGTGCTAAGGATTTTTCAGGATGATAAATAAACTGCAAAGCCTCATGATCAGTAACAATAGTGAATTTCTTTCCGAATAAATATTTATGAAGTCTTTTAACAGCCCAAAACACAGCTAATGCCTCTCGCTGAGTCTGTGAATAGCCTTGTTCAGTAACAGTAAGTTTCCGTGAAACAAATAACTGGTCTACCTTCCTGTTCCAAAACTGCGCCAATACCCACAGGTGATGCATCAGTGATAAGCACAGACTGTACACTAGGGGAGTAAGTTCGAAGAACAGCATCACTTTGCAGGAACTTTAGTAGACTACGTAAGCATGACTCTTGTTCCTCACCCCATTTGAATGAATTGGATGTCAAAATATTAAATAAACAATTTGCACGACAAGAAAAATTAGGAAAAAAACGGGAATAGTATTGAAGAGCACCCACTAGTGAACGTAGTTCCGTAAGATTTTTCGGAGACGGTGCATTTGTCAGTGGAGCTAGTCGTTTCATATCCGGTCTAAAACCATTACCATCAACTAGGTATCCAAGACATTCAAAACTAGATACTCAAAATGAAAACTTATTTGGATTTACTGTAATATTCTTTTCTATTAAACGACGCAATAAGGCAATAAGTCTCTGGTCAAGAACTCCCTTATCAGCACCATGAACAATCAGATCATCTTGATAAACTTCAACACCTTCAAGATCGTTAACCACCTTATTCACAATAAAGTCATGACATGAACCAATTGATGTATATAATCGCTTTTGAATATAAGCATTACCTTTTGCAATGGAAGACAAAGATAAATAATCATTAGGATCAGCTGAATTATTGGGATCTAAATTACAAGATTTAGTACTACTTGAGGCAAAATGAACAGTAGCTTTGCATACTGCTTGAATGTGTCCTATCTTACCACATCTAAAACATTTAGCATTACGAAATGCACATGAATTACGAGAATGAAGTTTTCCACATGATAAACATTTGCCAAACTTGGCCTCACCTTTGTGATTTCCTTTGTAATTCTTTATTGAAACACCGTTCATATTTACACGAGAATAGGAACCTCTGTTAAACGAACACAATTTTGATCGACCCTGAGATTGTTTTTTATCATGACAACTAATCAAAGTATTGGAAATCTTCATCGACTGAATATCAAGTTCATTCAACGCCTCGTAGTTAATGCACGCAGTTCTAACATCTTGAAAGGAACAGTTTGACATTCTTAACAGCTCTCTTTCCAAACTGGGTATGTTAATTCCTGCAAATAATCGGTCTCTCAGCTGCACATTAAGTTGATCACCGAAATTACATTTGACAGCCTGTTTCTGCAATTCAAGAATGAATTCCTTAACATTTTGGTCATTTTGACGAATCATCTTATGAAATTTCGCCCTTTCACGGCATTCAAAACCAGGGCACTTTACATGATTTAATAATAGCTCCTTAAGCATTGCATAGGGAAGTGAGATAGGTTTTTCTGGATATGCCAAAGTTTTTAACAAGCTGTACGCTTCTTTTCCGATGAATGTCAGGAAATGAGCCACAATTTTATCATCTTTAACATCTTTCTTGGTCATACTCCAGATTTCAAACCTTTCCAAATAATCTTCAAAAGCTTCAGAAGTAGAATGAATATCTAACTGTTCCATTACAAATCCTACTCGCGACGCCAGTATGATAATTAGAAGTATGTGAATCAAGAACTACAAGATGAGCAAAAACGAATATACTGTATTTAGAATTCGAAATCAAGCATTCAACAACAACCAAGAAGTCACTAGTTCATTCAAACACCACAGTATCTCTCTTTCCGGTCTGTCTGTCATTCATCCTTAATCTTTCTAAGGAAAACTTTGACATCTTTATGTTTGCTTTCCTATCTGAATTCACTGCTTTGGTTTGTGATGTTTTCAACCAAAACCTCAACCCTCCTCTTTTATTCTGATTTGGAACCTGAGATATAACCTGAGGGCTACAGATGGATTCAAAGCCAATTATAAGTATCAATAAGCAATATATTCAACGGTATTTAATGTATGCTTAGAATTTTTATATTATTAATTGATAATTTTTAAATAAATAAATATAGCTCCCAGTCACCATTCAAATACAAAACTAGCTATCCAAATTGTTTTATCAGAGTTAAAATTGAAAGAGGATTGAAGTACCCCTATCTGTTTTAAACCAAAAACACTATGCCTTCTGAGTAGCTAGAGAGTAGTCAGCCATTTCCCACACTTAGTTGTTTTAAATCTAAAATAAAGTAAATTTATGGATTAAACCTCAGTAGTGTTGGTAAAGCTATATCACAGAAAAATAGATAGATGGTTGGTATTATGTTTATGTTCATGTAATGAGGTTGTAATTACAAGAGAGCAGTTATACAATTTCTGTAGTCCGGCTATCACTTAGCTGTACTACATTATCTGTAGGACCGGTAACCGTCAGTCTACTAATTAATACAATGACCATTAAACAACAACAAATACCTTAGTGCTTATTGGTCCTCAAGTTCCTTCTAACTCGACATTCAGTCAGAAGACGAAGATAGAATGCGCACTGGCTCCCTGTTGTAAGTGGCTCAAACGTGACTTAAAACTCACACAATAATATACCTGAGATGTCTGACCACAAAGCAACACAGAAAAATCATAATGCTCGTGTAATTTTGTCATTTGATACAAAATCAGGGTATTAAAAACCTAGTTAATTAATAGTGAGCAAGACGTAACAACGACCTATAAGTCAAACTAAAGCCTAGAAATAGGAGGATGTAAAAATACAACAATACAATCGTTTACTAAGTAGGCGATAAAAATGTACGTAGATAATCCCTCATATGTTAGTCTCACAAGTTATATTTTCACACTCCATGTTTAGCATGTTTAACAAACATATAAATTTTTCTAAAATTATGTAGTGTGTAATAAAATAAACCTTAAAATATCACTTTAAAGGATGAATGTCATATTGTTCTCGAATTTGAACACAGGTTGTAAACTAACTAATTTGACTTCAAAAATTTGTACATTGACAGATTTAAAGTTATGTTGATCTGAATAAACATTATTTTTCATTCGCTAGCTAAAATGCGATAAGAATAGTTAGACTATAGTGTCAAAAAATAATGATTAGTGCGATCTTAGCTTAAGTTGAAACTGATTTCCCTAAATACTCCAATGTTCTAAACTTTAATATGAGGACTGTAACTACCTATTTCTTTGGTTAAATTACTACTCGTCGGTTACGATGCAGAAGTATGGTAAACTTCATTAGAAAAAAAGCCAAAGGTATCGTTTTTCAGCGGACTGATTTCTAATAAGTTTCGCATAGTTATTTAGGACCTTAAACTGCTTAGTAAGTGGCCTTAAAACAAAGTGATTGGCTTTGAAGATTTTACAGTGACAAAGAAAGAGGACTATTTATCGGCTTTGAGATAGATCTAGGAGACTAGAGAAAAGTAAGTGACAGCGGTTATCTAATACGTAGATATATCTATGATTTATAAAAGAACTTATCGTAAAGAGCAGCAATGGGAAATATGAGCTTGATCGTTAAATGAAGCGATGGCCGAACGGCAAACAGCAGAAAACTTTAAATGTAACCAGAAGTTTTTGATGCTTTATGACTGGCTATGTCTGTAGCTTAGTTAAGATTTCCTAGTAGTCTCTGAGTCAACCACCCGAACGAAAATGTTCATCATCTACGAAAAAAAAACCATTGCAATAAATAACCGAAAACTAAAAGTCCCTTCAATAAATATCATATTACATAAACATACACAAACGAATACGTTTCAGCTTGATTAATTTGTAGTTACCTAGAATCTGTTTACTTACAATGTTATTAGTCTATACCAGAGAGCTATTATGAGTGACCAGTTGTAATCATAATAAATTGGGATACAGATACCCAAATGGAGACCTACTAAGTGGAATGTAACAGAATTTGTGATCCAATATCTAGAGAAAGTCGGGCATGATGTTTTGAGACTGAATTAGTTTGAGAATTGGTGAAATTTAAACCAAACTTTTTGTTTTTGTTCTTAGCTTCTCTTTATATTGAATTGAACACTGCTGATACATTCGAAATATTATTTTCAATCTATATAAATTTATCAATGCCCGTTTAGTGCCAAATCATAATCATCATAAACTAATGCGCAGTTGAGTCTCATTTAACATGGGAAAACAAAAAGAATTTCTTTACTAAATATAAATTTATAATTGAAACGAATACAATTAAATATTTCATTGGTTTTACAAAATTTGACAAAAATCCAGAAATTCGCCAGTATGGAAAAATACGTCCACATAAAGTAGTCAGTTATTTATTGAAGACAACATATAAAAAAAGCACATTTAGACTGAAAGGAAATGTTCTACTTTGATTTTACAATGGCTTCCACTTGAAAGAGATAAAACGTAAATCAAAAGATACCTATGTACAGATACTGTATTTGAAAAATGAGTTTCCACCATTTGATCTTCTGTACCTTCTTTACAAATAGCTAAACTGATTTTTTCCTGCCAAATAAGTGAAATAATGTAACATGAAAATATGATGTTGATCCGAAGTAAAGCAAAAAGCAATGTTTAACAATTAGAACGAACTAGTCATATCTAAGCTATTGATTTCAGGTTCTAGGTGCATATATCGGAGTAACATAATGGTTATGTCCTCATCCTCAGTAATTTTAGTGAAGGAAACAATCAACTGGTTACAAAATGTCAGATGGTTGAGGAGTTCACTAATGTACGATTGAGAACTTAAAATGAATGTAAGATAATGGATACAAGTACAAGATAGACAGTTAATTGTAATGTTTATTAGTGAAGGAAATCAATGAAAGCTAGTTTTCTTCATTTGAATTTAAAAGTTATATCAACAGTGCTCGTCAAAATAAACGGAGCAATATGAACAGCTGTATTTATATACCAATAAACGAAGCAACACTGTATTCTGATAATTAATTTCCTACAACATTTCACTTCCCTATGAGAGTACATGATGAACTAGTTTTAAGCCTTTAATGACTAGTAAATAACAAAACTTTCAACTTGTCAAGTTCAAAACATGAGGACCACTAGGAAATGTTGTAGTTTGGTAATTTGCACCGTTATGTATTATATGTGACTTTTCCAGATTATGTTTTCGATAAGCTTTAAGTAATAATTTTTCTTAAAATCATTATATGCATTACTCAAGTTTACCACCATTAGTAATTTTCATTGAGCAAAATGAATTCGCTTAATGCGAAGTACTGAAGTATTTTCAGTTAGTTTTACAGTATTCAAAAGTTAAACTTGTTTGCTAAAAGTCACATTTTAAATAAAGGTCAAACAACTGGTCATATTCATCATATTGCTCCAAACCCAAAATGTCTATCATGTCAATCACGGGTCTAGTGATCTAAGTCAATATGTAATTCCCATTAAAATAATGACAAGTTTTTTAATCTATTTGAAATGCGACAAAATCTCTTCTCTTTTTCAAAAAAAAATATAGTGACTCATTTGCTAGCTAACAGTAGATCAGACAGTTTCTCAATCGATGATTCAAAATCAGACATTTTTCCTTTAGTTTAGTTCCTAAATGTTGATCAGGTATGTAGTTGGTTGTTTCTGTGATGATGATATTATGCGTAAAAACTATTTATCTGTCAAAATAACAGTTACTCATTATAAGATAATGGCAGATGGTCGCGCAGTATGAAGGGTTGATTAAAATTGGACATTACCGCTTCTGGAAACCGACTCACCGGCCGAAATCAAACTTTCGGATGTGAGAATTAGGGTCCTGGGTTCGACTCCATCATGCACGCTTTTGAGGAGTCCCATACTAGGCCATTTTGTGCCATCAAGTTTCTAATGGCGGTCCTGATAGGTTTGTGATTTCAACTATGAAAATTACATACAATACTGTTTGTTATTCGGCATGGCCTATTTCCATTTGCCCTCTCTGTTTTCCCTAGACTACAGTCGAATAATGCTATTCAAAATCCACCAAGTCCCATTTATTTTTATCTCTAGCATACCTTCCTCTCTGAAAATATCCTTAACTGGGAATCCAACTTTTGGAATTTTCATGAGGTTATTATGTTTATTATTTTTATCTCAATAGACCAACAACGGTATATCTTATAATCATTTCCAGGCAATACTTATTCATGTTGTTCGGAAGTGTAAGGAAATCAGTCATTGATTCATTCTGTGCTTTGTAAGCTGAATTGAAGACGCACCATGTTTAGATTTCGTATTAGATGTCTCATTTCCACCTCGCCACTTTAACATATGCAAGTTGAATTGATTGGTAAGTGTAGAAACCATTTACGCAAAACCTTAGCTTAATACAGTATGGAAAACCGTCTTACCATCTTAATGTCCTATTCTTACATCCGTCCTTCCACCAAAACATAAAGTTTTCATGTACAGTTGGTTTGAAGTAAGTAAGAGCATTTGCAAGTATACAGAATTCACACTCTGGCTTAAACGACCACACAGTCACAACACCCCTTTTATGCCAAGCAAAGTATTCATTGTATGCAGTGTCGTTCTTATCAAGGTAATTCAAATATTTGGCCAGTTCTTTTGGATTCTCAAACTGATCCACATGAATAAAAGAATGAGGTGGTGAAACCTTGTGATATTCTTCAATCGAAGCACCCATTACAATGGGTAATGCATTGTTCCTAAATGAATATTAACATATTAAGTTACTTACAGAAAACTGCGGTCAAATAGATATTAGTTATGATAATAAAATCTAAAAATTATTATGCATGTGTTTAAAGAAGTAGTGGGTTAAATCATTCAATACCTCAAAGGTTTATTTAGATGCTGAAATGTGAGTATCGAATGTTTTGTAATTGATCAGAAAACCAGTCTTTATTTAAGCGAATATCTCTTCTTAAAAAATAGCGCTTCAAAATACTCGGGATGCATGTAGGCAAATAATATACTAAATGATCGAAATTAGGTTTCCAAAAACTCAGTAATCACGTGTCTTGGTAAGTGCGGTTTATAAGCTGATGCTTCCGAAGATTCCTATCCTTTAGATCCGTTCTACACTTTCTAACATTTGATTTTCACCACGGAGTATAGCCAATCGTATTTCTAATGAATCAGTTTTGAAGATCCAGTAGCAGCATTATATTTTAAGGTATATGTTGTTATTGGGATGATAAACCACTTCCATAAAAACAAGAAAAATACACTCACTGATTTCTAGGAATAATTGTAATATTTAGTGAATATTCTTAAAATCCAACAACCCTAGTTTCTACGTTTAGTTGATTTCTGTAAACAAAGCGGCAAATAAGTAATTTCTTATCTAACAATTTATTTATCTGTAAAACTGCCTTCATGATGTAACAAGCTTCTTTACATAGTGTTTAGAATCGATAGTTTTCAGCCGAAAAACATCCTACAAAATATTTTGACTTGTTTTTTAATCAACACTTACTTACATTAAGGCATTATAAAAGAACTTTTCTGTTATATAGTCTTGACAAAGTGAATTTTCAAAACTCAGGTAAAACTTGTAATGTTTCCGTACCAAATCAAAGCATTCTGAACCAGAGCAGGTCATCCGACCGCATTGACCATACACATCGACCTAAAATTAGAAACATTATTATAAAAATTGTAACCAAATCTTCGAGGCATGCTTGCAAACAATAGAAGTTTAGGCGTGTAGAACTATTTTATTCACTGGGATATAAAATCTGTACATCTTCCTATCAAATAAAGAACTGTAGAAGTTCATGTACGCTTTCACCAGACTCTGCTACAATGGAATATACGAAGATTTTAAAACTATTTTATATAATGTTAGCTATTTCGGTATCTAACTTAAACTCTAGTCTGTTATGAAAAATAGTAGGTTAAATAGTGTCCATGGTAGAATATAGAAGCTAGTTGTGTTGGTAAATATTAGAACATCAGTAAACTTGCAGTTAACTAATTTGAGATCCCGCGACAAACTGTAACAATATACAAGATTTCTATTGTTTTATTTAAGTAAAACACTAATTTATCTCAGTCATCTTATGTTTTATAATTTATAATTTGTACAAATGCATTAGTAGCTACAGGTTACGTAAAATACTCATGTTTATTCGTTGGATATTTTATTAATTTAGTAGAATAAAATGTTTCGATGGCTTCATATTCATGCCAATAATAATTTATTCACTAAATGAACGAAAAAATAAGTCAAAGAAAGTGATGTTTATGAATAATAAAGAGTTACTTAAACTTAAATTATTACGACACGATAATTCTGAAAACATGATGCAAAAGTATGATTAATTTATGTTCTAAGTCAAATCAATGATCAAATCACACAAATACGTTGTGTAAACATGTACAATTTAGCATGTTCAAATCACCTTCACCTTTATGTCAGACATTTTAAAGGTTGCATCATAAAATAATCAATTCTATTGCGTGCTTTCAAACCAGTAAGATTATGTATGTGAATTTCTGGTCCGTAATGCTTTCGATCACTTTTCTTTACAAAGACAAGTATTTCATAACTGAGTAGTTGTTTTGATTAACACGTTTAATTGTTTTTGTAGTTTGAATGTGTGACATGCATTGGTTTAATTCGAATATGGTATTATTGATTAATCAAGTAGGTCAGGGTTGTTTTCGACAAACGTTTCAAACATTTGTTTTCTAGTTGTAAGATTCGGTAGTATTTGTATCGAATGATCAATGGTTCGAAAATAATTATCTTGATTATTTACACTTCATTACAATACATTTCTCACTGTTAAAAGTCATTTACTAGACTCCCAAATAAACCTGTTCGTGACGAGTAGAGTATGTTTAGAAGGAATTTGGAGATTCCAAGTAGATTATTTACGCATAATACGCAGATACCAGTGGGATATAAACAAAAAATTTAGAAAAACAATCACACAAAATTTAATTGATTGAATTTCAAATCAGAATTCATTAACCAATCTATTAAATTACAGCGAATGCAAATATTTCAACTATTGCTTAAATTACAGCAGTTGTATAATTCACATATACATGAAATGAAAGTGTGCAATATCTTTGAAAATGTGTTAAATACAGTTAAATAAAAGCATGAATCATTATTTATCAGTACTGTGAATGATTATAAGAATAGTTATAATACAGAACAGCTGGTCGAATCATTTTATATCATTAACTTACTGTAATATATTTAGCTAGTTCATTTGAATAATCGTTTCTTGGACTTTTAGGGTGACAGTTACTCACAATCCAAGCAACAGCTCTATCCTTTCCTTTGGCGATATTCTCCAATTTTGTTGATTGAATTGTTTTGTCGATATCGTCTGTTGTCAGCTCATTTGGTGTGTACATTCCATAAGGTGTACGAATAGTTGAATCAAATCGATATGATGCAGTGAAGTTAATCTGAGAAGTGTGAAAAATAAATGAGATACTTAAAAGATCACATTATATATATGCAGGTGAAACTTTTGCAGTCGGACTGTGAACTTAAATCATGAGTAGATACTAAATTTATGTCATGATGACAAAATTGGGTGAAAAATATTAGTTGTCATTATTGTATTCGATACAGAACGAAGCATAGATAACTGGGAGAAATCAACAAGTCATGATACGAATTTTCACTTTCATCAAACTTTTATCTGTATAGTTAAATCTTTGGTTGTTGGTTCACTCTGAAAGGTCTACACTACAACAGCCATAAAAGGAGAGAAATTTCATGTTACTTTAAAATCACATGTATTTGTCTACTGACTCCAGTTAGTGGCAGACACTGTGTACAAGTCAACTACTGATTATGTGCTTTAATTACTAATTGCCTGTATGTAAAGTTTAGATAAATAATAAGCATGAAATAAAGCAGTTAAACACATGAAAATAAAATAGATTATTATTATTATTATTATTATACGATTTTGTCCTTTCACTTTTAAAAGAAAAACCATCACTAACCAGTAGTTTATTTAATAAGCAAATAATCCGATTGTATATTCGAAACTGACAAACTCACTTTATCATTAAGCTCATCACTAAGTCGAGTATGGAGTGCTGATTCATATTCAAACGCAACCCAAGCTTGTTTTGGTGGGCGCTTTCCCGAAGGAAATATTCCGTTTGGAATTAAAACGAGATCACTTTTAGCCCATTCAGTTGTATCAGTATGAATAATGCAATTGTTCACTGGACAGTTAGTCACATCTTTGTTCATTGAAGCCAACATCTTTCCGTAAATGATAATTTCACGTTTCTAAAGAGTTTGGAGATAAATCAAAAGCTTAGACAATACGTTACTGATAAAATACGACATTTAGTATAATCTCATGTACATCAATTAGGCTATTTCAAGAAAAAATGTTTTAGTGGTGAAAACGCTGTAGAGTGTACATGTTACAGGAAAAATTAAATTCAATGATAAAGAGAAATTATAACACTCAGTTCTATTTCTTTCGGCTGAAACTTCTTTCAGTTATAAAACACTCACATACACACAAAACAGTCACCAACAACTTAAAATTAATCTATAATTCAATCGAACTATTTCAATTGTCACAATGTCAGTTATTGAGAATGAGTTACAATAATATTGATCTCAAACATACATACATGCAAACCTACAAAAATACATACGCATAAACATACAACCAAACTAGTTTAAAGAGTCGGGGTCAACTCAAATTTGATGAGAAATACTAAAACAAAAAATGATTTTCGAAACCAAGAATCGATCAGTGCTAGACCACCATCAAAAAATGATTTGAAAGGAAGACGAGTATAAAATTACAATCGAATCCGTTCAATAATGTTAAATGCATTAACGATTCGTTTCATATACATGAATTCACATTATCTACAAGAGAGAGCTGACCATTCTGACCAAAGTGGTTTGTGTTAGATATCAAGAATACGATTGTCGACAGCTTTTTGAGAAATTACTCGCTAAAGCTTCATTGTTTTAATGCACATTCTAGCATCTTGATAACTGCTTACTTGCAATACTCATACAGTTGGTGAGTCCACCACATTAAATATGTTAGTAAAATGATTTCCCAAGAGGTAGATGGAAGAACTGTTGATGTTGTTAGTTTAATAAATGTGCAGATAGTTAGTGTTATTTCTTATCTCAGTGAATCTATAACATCGGCATCAGCTGAAAACAACCATAACGAATTTTCAGTCAGATTTTAGTCAGTTAGAAATAGCTTTTATAAAAGGATAGTTTATAGAAAGAAAGCAGAAATATTACAAAATGTAAACACATTATGTACAATTTATAAATCTATTAAAGTTTGGAAGTCAGTTTGGATATAAATCGTTAAAACTATGACATACAAATTCACCATTACGGATGAAAGTTATCAATTTTATCGGATCCTATTTTATAAGGACTCAAATATATTTTTAAGAGTTCTTTCATTGTTCCCAAATAAACCATAGTACAAAAATGCTTTGTAGTTTTTTAAATGAGTAAATTTTATACAGGAGTAGAAGAAATACCATCTGATTGGTTCACCCATAAAATATAACACGATCACATTAAGTATTGTTTTAGGACTAATAGTTCAAGGTTAATATCAAGCAAGAGACAGAGTTGATTTACCAGTGAAATACATTATACCAACAAACATTTGAAAATTGTATACGTCTAAAAATATACTTTTACTCTATAGTTGCAGTAAATAGATTTATTTTATTATATAAATATTTTTCGCTGCATGTTTTACGTGACATTTGAATTCAGCGAAAAAGTCTTGTTCTCTTTTCCGACAGACTCGTCCCCAAACTGCGCGTTTACCATTTTGTGATTAGGATATCAATCAGAAAATTAGTTTGTCGTTATCGCGCTGACAGGAAACAATATTATGTACAAAAATAACATGAAAATATAATACGTTACCTTTAGGCATATCATAATGGGCACCCATAATAAAATTTAATTGACAGCTAATCAAGTTAGAAATAAGTTTAAACTAACCTCGGTTTTATTCAGCTGAAGACGCCCAATCATAACGTCACTGAAAAAGCATCATAAATATGTGAATGAACATTCTCTCACTTTCTGAAATCTTTGAAGTTTGTGTAATAAGTAGGCCGTCCAGCGAAATTCCATATTGCTGTTTGGTAGTTTGAAATGTACTGTCCTATTTCGTTTAGACTAAGACCCCATATATACCAAATTCCAAAGCTAATAGTTGAGAATGCCAAGATTATTAATACTCTGTATCTAACTGTTGAGCAGAATCTAGTAAAGTCTTTAAGACGTTCCATGGTAAGATTATTTGTTTCACTAATTTTCATTAATTTATAAATGCCACTAGTGTAGTTTCTCAGTAGCTTAAGTTTACCCAATCAGATTTAAAAATAAAACACATAAGAAGCTTGTCCAATAAGAATGCTCGTGTTCTAGCGTATAATCAACAACCTTGCCAAAACAATCAAAAGAAATGCAAAGTGATTGGTGAAGATCTGTAATGAACGTATATCTTCGTTATTTTCAAAACGAAGAAATGACGACCGAATTTCCAAAAAATAGTTGAATTGTTTGAGTTGCAAACTTTCACAAATTATTGTTTGCTAAATTAATCAGTGAATACATCAAATATTACTTCCCGGAAGGAAAGAATATCAAACATGATTCACGTAATATTATAGGTATAAATTTCGTATTCCCTAATTAAATAATTGTCTTTTTATAATAATAACAAAGAATACTTTTCAGAATTTTTGATTAGTTTACTAATTAGTTTAGTTTTCTAAATGATAAGGCTGGTAATAATAAATACTCTGAACATTTTTAGAAAAGTAAATCGAAGCATTTATGACGGTGTGCATGAAGGTGATTTCATGAGTTTTTCACATTATTCTATGAACAAACATGTCTGTAGAAATGCATGTTCTGGCTTTCCCTTTTTAAGCATAATAGAAAGGTAGTAATTTTCATTTTGCAGCAAAATCTTCATACAATGTCAGAATGCATGTTTTCTCCAAAAGTCACTATTAGTTTTTTTCGTTTTAGTCTTCACTTCCATAGATGAGTTCTGATATTCTCGATTTCGATGATTCTACAAAATTAGAATTACACATATTGTTTACATTATTGGCATTTTGACAAAATCTATGTATTAAATAGTCTAAATAAGCTTATCATCAAATCAAAATCTAGTGTTCGGGTTATTTGAGAAATTCTTATGAGTTGATAAATTAATTTATGATAGGAAATTTTAGTAAAATCTAGTATGGTTGATACAAACTGGTAAGTTTAGTCTATAAATGAAACTGGCCAGAACAATTTAATTGTTACTTTTGACTCAGCAGAATCATTTTCGCTAACATCTCCAGTCAGTTCTATTATTATTTTGCTTGCAGACTTAGATTCATGCAAAAATGAATCTGAGACTGCATAACCAGTGTTTCAAAGGGTGATATATACATTGAAGTTTCAATAAACCAACCACTGTATAAGATTTTGTTAGATAGTGTGGACTTTCCTCTTTCCTAAGCGAATATTTTTATAAGCGTACAAGGTGAAGGAAATTCTCATTAGTCACTTTATCAAACAATTTATACAATAAGGGTAGTCTGATTAAAGAAAATATGTTTCATGGAGCTCATAAGTAATGTCTTTAATTATTTTCGGAAAATGCATTGACTTCACGAAATTCTGCACTGTTTTACTCCCAACTCCCTTCAATGGGTTTCAAGAATTTCTGTGAAGCCCAAGAGTTTAGAATTGGGACACTTCGCACATCGACAAGTGAGTTTACTAATCATTTTCATGCCGTCAGTGGATTACGATAGATAATTCCAAGCATTCCGTTTGAATGAATCAGCTATTTTGTCACTGAAGTGAACGCGCGACTGACTGACACAATTGCCGAAATAAATTATGTAACCAAAATTGATAATTTGTTCACAGAACAAACTCTGAATTTCTAATCAACTAGCTTTCAGAAAGCATAAATATCAATCAAATAATAACACATAAATAGTCTCTCATTTCTACATGAAATATTCAGCCCCGATAGAAAGACTTGTTAGATTTCCAATGTCAACTGTAGGTGAAGCCAAGTAGCTTTCTCAGATAGCGTAAAAAAATTTCCTATCAAAACAAGTTGTACATACACAGAAATTCGGGAATTAAACTACATGCTGTAAAAAGTAAAGCTGTTTAGCCTTTATTCATCCCATCGTTCACTCATTCAAAAGCACCAATGAACCTGACATTATTGTGCATCACTTTAAGCAATCACACACCACATTATTACACAGAGGAAGAATCAAGATGATGAAAGGCAAGAAGACGTAATAATGATACTGATAATAGCAAAAAGCAAACATAATAAATATGATTTGGAAGGAACCAATGAAGTAGATTGGTAAAAAGTAAGAGATCGCTAGGAAGATATCTACAAGCCATTGCAGTGGACTTCTAACAAGGTCATTTAAGATTTTCAGCAGCATATTATGTCTAGCACATGGACACTAGCCATGAGTTTGTATCAACCGATATGAGTTAGTGCCAGATTAAATGTCTTCTGCAAGTAATGTCATGTTTAAGTTCCTCTCCTATTGTACTTGTATGCTACGTATCATGGTCTGTCTAAGCAGGACGTATCAGACAGTCTACGTTTACAATTTCATAAACTGACTGACGATGTCTTTGCTCAACATCAGTATAATTTATTAGCTGATCTTACCAAACTCGGATGATCCTTCGAAAACATTTATGTCCCCAAATTTCGGAAGCTAGTTTCCATGGACGTGAAATAATTTTTTGTAGTAGGAGAAACTACAAGAAAAGATTAGTAGAATTGCGCTATTAGAACAACCGGTCTGTACTTCTACCACCTGACTCAACATATCTATGGAGAACTTCATCAATAAATAAAAATAATGATCATAATAATAAAGTAATTATGATTTTTGGTAATTTCCTAATGAATAGAAATTTATATTTCTAAAGTTTCGTGACTGAATTCAAGTCACTTCTTCAGAGTAAATAAATAAAGAACCAAAATAAACTAACGAATGTTTAAATTGTAAAAAGGAAACAAAAAATAATGACATTTTTTATGCGTTTGCTTAGAATTGTGTCGATAATGATTTGAGTCAAACGTGACGATTTGGATAAACAGTCTAGGTTGGATGAATAGTCAGGCCTTCCTTCACGTTGAGGACAGGGGGGACATGCTAATAAATGAAATGATTCATCTCTTCGTCAAGACGAAAGAAGGCCTGGCTAATCATCGAAACTGGACTGTTTATCCAAATCGTCACATTTGATTCAATTCATTAATCTAAACAGTTCTATGCAAACGCCTAAAAAATGTCATTATTTTTAACTTCACTACTTCATGTCTTAAATTACATATTATTTCCCACCCTCAATAATGCACATAAATAACACTTTAAGCGCGCAAACAAAATTACTTTGACTGAAAAATGACATGACATTGATATGTTTAGACCTATCATGTTATTGAGTATGCTGCTGTTTCCATTTTACAATTTAAACTTTTCTTTATTTATTTCAGTTATTTATTAACTACGAGAAAGTGACTACTTCATTGTCAGATTCTTAGGCACAAGCGGTTGAATTCACCTGAAAACTACACCCTAGGTCTCCTGAGATGTTAGGGGTATGAGAGTAGATTTCACTTTCCGGCTGCCCGCACAGAAGGGTAGTTCTTGAAGAACTTGTAAAGGAAGTTGTATTAGCGTGGATATTAGCGACCAGGGAGCGTGACTGTAGGGCCCAAGGGACAACTGCCCCTGAGGTCTATTTAAGTCAGAAGACTGTCTTGGTTACTCGGAAACATTTATATATATTGTATATTATTAATATAAAATTGGGTTCTACAATAAATAGTAATTAATTAAATTTAAGCTTACATTCAAGGTGATTGAGCAACAATAACAGTCAATCGTAAAATTGCCCAACGGAAATAATGATGGGTTCAAAATGGCTGTCTATGCAAAATATGTTTTAACCAATAAGAACATAGTCAATTTGTCGATAATTAACTCAACCAATAAGATACAAGAAAAAAGGGATGAAGCCAGACTACTAATAATAAACGAGAATTTTACGTTTATACCTGTCATTTTTAAGCTTCGCCCGTCACAATCTCTAAACAGAACGTCGAAATTAACCTTGTTAATAACAGGAAAGCAGAAATTAAATAATAATGGGAGAGTTATGGCAACAAGTTGAAATCAATTCACTCTAAATCAACTATAAATAACATACTACTACTCAGTGGTCAGTAGTATAGTAAAAATCACCGTAAACTGGTAGGATCTAACCATCAGTCTAGAAATTACAGGCTAAAATTAACCCGAGTATTTCCACATAAGAAGGAAACTCTTGTGGTTGAACACACTTGTCGCAACTATGACAGTAAAGTAATTAAAATGTCCCTTTTTCACAGCTCATATGTATATAAACATCACTGGGTTGAATAAACGAAAAACTGACAATCTAATCTAGTACTGTAATCAATAATTTTAAGAGCAGATTTGGAGAGACTATTGTTAGATAAACCTGATGACCATCTAATTAGCGTAAATACTGTAGTCCACAATTTTAATTTGTGTATCAAATTTTAAAGTTTTGTGATTAGGCTAAATGGGTTAAGTGATTAACGTTAGTGAGTTTATTCTCATATTTCTCTTTAATTATGAGATAGCTTGTCCAGTAAAAAACTTTTTAAATTGCAAATCTCATGATGAGTGTCCTACAGACTTTTGATGTTGAATATCTTTATTCGAACTAACTTCTATCTGAAGTTTGTGCTGTTGATGTTGCTCAGGAGAGCAATGAAAGCTCCACAACCAAAACATCCAACTCAGATAACGAAACTCCATCACAATTAGCTTGCCGTCTGTACAGATCACAATCACCCCCATACAAGATTTCATAGTAAACATACCCGTAAATTTTGATAGAACAGTGAAACGTAATTGATCTGAAAATTGTCATGTATTTGCGCCATACATTTCGAACAATCTGGTTACACATATTTGCTTGTCAACGCATTTTATATGAAGATTAATAAAAGGTCAATTAAATTAAAGTTCAAATAGACATAAGGTGAGAGTTGTAAATGTAGGAGAGAGAAAATTAACGTAATATGAAAAGAATAAGGAAAGGTAGGAAATTGTCACTTAACCCTGGGCTTAAATATTATCAGGGTAAATTTAAGGTTATAACAAATTGTTTCTGTAGACTTAAGGGGGGTTTTGATTTTCTAATATCCAAGGTCTCCTTCAAAACATTGTATAGAAATGTTGAAGGATGAATTTTGAGGTTGTTGGAGTCCTTGACTTTTATTGAATTGACGTTTTATTGGTCTTCATATAAAATGCGTTGACAAGCAAATATGTGTGACCAGATTGTTCGAAATGAATGGCGCAAATACATGACATTTTTCAGATCAATTACGTCTTCTCACTGTCCTATCAAAATCTATAAAAGGGACTAATTGTTTTAAATACCACCAAATGTTGCTGTGTTGTAATTGACAGATTGCCTAATGAATGTAATTCTTTGTTAAAGTTTTTTGGGAAGGTGAAATGCACCTTATTGCTGAAGTCACTCGATTTCACACATGCAGTTGAGAGAAAAACAAGGATATTTATTCCTTATCAAGTAGGCTTATTTTAGGTCATTCACTGGGTATCATCTCTATTCATCCTGGGAACGACCATAACGGTAAATAAATAGTGAAGCATGATTAGGTCATACTAACTGTTTAGACGAGTTACGGAAGCAGCTTCAACTTCCAGTTTACTTTTGTCAATAACCACCTGATGCACTAAAGATTTCAGGTATTTGTTATACTTTTAATTGGAAAAACACATTCCATATTCTGAAAGGGTTTTCATTTCTCTCGATTTTAATTAGCTGTAGCAGACACTTTCGAAACACTGATGAAGTGACTACTCAGGCGTCCGTTGATACATAAGTAATAAAGTGGTGAATATATGAAATCATTTTCTACATGTAGGTGTAGGGCATCACAGAAGACATACACATTTTTGTAACAACAACATGATATGTTATTGTTTTCTGTTTATATCTTCCAATTATTACTAGCAAAAGAGATATTTTGACTTGGCATAAAACGCTTGTGCAAACGAAATACCTAAAAAATTACTGTCGAAAAAATTGAAACAATTGCATTTTGAAACCTATTTGATGAATGTTTGGAAATTCGTCAAGATTACTGGTAAGTTGTCGAGTCATTTTTACTTCTTGGTAATTAACGGCCATTAGATGTTAGAACCAATGAAACGTTTTTAACAAAGAAAATATTGGTAATTTTAATGTGCATCATAAACTGAACAATAAAATCTATCATTAATTTGAGAACATCAGCTTTCACCTACACTGTTATCTGATTAATTTGATTGGATTATATTAATCAAACAAACTAACTATATTCACATTTGAACAATTTAGCATCAAACTATTTAATCATCATTATCATTTAGACATGATTGAAAAATCATTCGCAGAAGTCCTCTTCTTAACTGTTTCTCTAAAGGAGTTTATACCACTTTCCCCCAAAGTATCGTTGAATTCATTCAAATTTCAGTAACTGTGATTATTTCAAATAGAAATTTAACTTTTGGTGTCTTCCATATACTTACAGTCCTACTTCTGCCCAAAGGTAAGTTCAGCTCTTCACAAATGCTCGTATAAATGCTTCAATGCTTAAAAGTTCTGAAATATTAAAAGTTACTTTTATGTAAATAAGGCCTATAAGTATCTGCGTAAAATATTGATTTCATTCAGATTTTCACTAGACTTCAATCTAATATATTGTGTGAATACAAATATAATGACATTGTAAGTACTACGTAATTGCGCCTGTCACCCCTCAAGAAACAAAGGCCACTGACCAACATTCTAAAACATACTCTGTCCTGAATTTTCCTTTACAGTTCTTCCCAACCACTGTTCGTCTTTCCCTATCTGCTTCCAATTCTCGATGTAATGTATTCTTTGGTCTGTCTAATTTGCTTTGGGTTTTGAGGGTACCAAGTAAGGGCCTGATTCGTGATGCAGTTGGGTGCTTTCTTAATATCTATCCTACCCACGCCCAGAAGTTTTTCCTAATCTCTCCCTCGTTTATAATAAAAATAAAACTATTTTCTGCAACTATAGAGTAAAAGTATATTTTTAGACGTATAAAATTTTCAAATGTTTGTTGGTATAATGTATTTCACTGGTAAATCAACTCTGTCACTTGCTTGATATTAACCTTGAACTATTAGTCCTAAAACAATACTTAATGTGATCGTGTTATATTTTATGGGTGAACCAATCAGATGGTGTTTCTTCTACTCCTGTATAAATTTTACTCATTTAAAAAACTACAAAGCATTTTTGTATTATGGTTTATTTGGGAACAATGAAAGAACTCTTAAAAATATATTTGAGTCCTTATAAAATAGGATCCGATAAAATTGATAACTTTCATCCGTAATGGTGAATTTGTATGTCGTAGTTTTAACGATTTATATCCAAACTGACTTCCAAAATTCAATAGATTTATAAATTGTACATAATGTGTTTACATTTTGTAATATTGCTGCTTTCTTTCTATAAACTATCCTTTTATAAAAGCTATTTCTAACTGACTAAAATCTGACTGAAAATTCGTTATGGTTGTTTTCAGCTGATGCCGATGTTATAGATTCACTGAGATAAGAAATAACACTAACTATCTGCACATTTATTAAACTAACAACATCAACAGTTCTTCCATCTACCTCTTGGGAAATCATTTTACTAACATATTTAATGTGGTGGACTCACCAACTGTATGAGTATTGCAAGTAAGCAGTTATCAAGATGCAAGAATGTGCATTAAAACAATGAAGCTTTAGCGAGTAATTTCTCGAAAAGCTGTCGACAATCGTATTCTTGATATCTAACACAAACCACTTTGGTCAGAATTGTCAGCTCTCTCTTGCAGATAATGTGAATTCATGTATGTGAAGCGAATCGTTAATGCATTTAACATTATTGAACGGATTCGATTGTAACTTTATACTCGTCTTCCTTTCAAAGTATTTTTTGTATTACGGGATTTTGATGGTGGTCTAGCACTGATCGAGTCTTGGTTTCAAAAATCATTTTGTTGTTTTTCTAATCAAAATTTGATTTGACCATGACTCTTTAAACTAGTTTGGTTGTTTGTTTACGTGTATGTATTTTTGTTGTATTTATGCATGTATGTATGGACGTTTGTGTGTATGTTTGAGATCAATATACTCTGAATCACCATGTTGCGTATCATTTCATATTGTCTATAATATTGTAACTCATTCTCAATAACTGACATTGTGACAATTGAAATAGTTCGATTGAATTATAGATTAATTTTAAGCTGTTGGTGACTGTTTTGTGTGTATGTGAGTGTTTTATAACTGAAAGAAGTTTCAGCCGAAAGATATAGAACTGAGTGTTATAATTTCTGATGATCGTGATCAGTGCATAAATTATTAGAAATCCAGTTGAATAAACGTATTTAACATTTGTATAATATTATCAGTAAGATATTTTGTGAGCACTGTAGAATTTTCACATTTTCATTTACGAATCAATCTTGGCAACGGCACTTTCGAATTATGTTAAACGATGGGTGTAAAACGATTATCCACTGAAGGCGATGTAAGCTGCTGACGCACTGTCACGAATTTATTGAGTTTAGAGAAGTATATAGTTGGATAACCAGCCAGTTATACAAAAGTTAAGCATTCGTAACGGAGATCAGATTTCGTGCGTGCTTGAAGCTGTGGTGCGATCGTGGATGTCTACTACATGTGAAATGTAATAGCAAGACGAAGGAGCTGGCAGTACTTTCGTGTTTTCAATGTTGATAAGTAAGTAAGCCCACTTACATTTGATTTTCTTAGTTACTTGTTAATAATGACAATGGATAACTCACATTTTAGGCGCCCAACTCGCATAATACGACATCATTTAGAATATTCACGTTACGAAACAACACCTCGAACAAGGTGATCAAAGAAGACTCTATAATTTATTGTGTCTTTCATATGACTATTTCAACTATATTTCGTGTTTCTTCGGTTCACTAAACCCCAGTACGCTTTAAAATCGTGTTAAAAAGCAGATTATTCCAATAATTATGATACTACTTCATTAAAAACAGTAATACTGTCCTTCTTTTCAAAATATATTTTCCACAATATTTACAATCATACACAGAATTTACAAGTTTTATTTCACCAGTTTTTTGTTTCATCAATTTATTTTTTTTGTGATTTTGTCCTCTGTTATCTGTCCAGTCGTCCAATTTACATAATTCTCAGCTA
This sequence comes from Schistosoma turkestanicum, assembly GCA_944470395.2. NCBI lineage: Eukaryota > Metazoa > Platyhelminthes > Trematoda > Strigeidida > Schistosomatidae > Schistosoma > Schistosoma turkestanicum. The sequence goes on along the minus strand of OX103979.1, from coordinate 11,518,638 downwards.
AATATCTGGTAATCATAAATGCGCCTGATTTCAAATGATCCTTCCCTGGATGAATATGAATATTGTCTAAATGTGTTAATGTTCTGTTAAGTCTTTTTAAAATAATACCTAAATACACATCGTCAATTCTCAGTTGTTTAGTGAATGACATTGCAAACGATGCATCGTGTACAACATCAGCTCCTAAGAAGTAACCTATTCCTAAGAAAAAATGTGGATAGTAGTCCCATGGATACTCATTGGTAGAGACTGCCCATCGACCACCGTATCCATTTATAGGTCTGTCAACTTTCCCAAAATATACAGATCCAGCTGCAAGGGATTTTAATTGAGAGTAGTTAAATTTTCTTATCAAGTTGATGGTATTGTTCGGATGTAGCACATAGTCATCGTCAATAAATAAGAATAATGGTGACTGACTATTACAGAAGTTGGCAGCCCAACGCAGAGACAACATCATTTTCGATGTTAGGTTAAAATAAGTATCATGAAATGCACCTATCAATATATCATTATGCATTTTACTTTCATTACTTAAAATTTTGGCTGCTGACCATTTCGAAATATTATATTTTCTTGATAATTGCAATGAATCTATTGTTAGGCTAGTTGTGACACCATCGAAGTAGTAGATGTTCGTTTCATTTGGTGTTGGTAATCCGACTGTAAACACGAATTGTACACTGAAATTTTTCCATAAATCCTTGTTCATATAAGTCATCCGGGCAAATGCTCGTTGTTCGAAGCAATAGACACATGACTTCACGATTACAACAAGATCAACATTTTTAATTCTAGAACAAGGATTACAGGTGCGTTTTGGTAAGTGAATAACAATTAGGTTATTGTTATTGCATGGTATCTGAAATAAAAGATAAATAGAAAATTCACGGATCAAAACTTCTATTAGAAACATGTGAATAAATGAAAGAAACAACTGATGAGTGGTTTATATCTATACCAACTTAAAGAAACCTCTTGAATGCATCAGTAAGAGAACGACGAAGATTATGAAATATAGTTAAACCATTTTGATTCACACAAATTAAAGGTTTAAAATATCAAACACTATAAATATTTATGGATATGGTAATGTTTACCTAGTTTACCTTAACAGTGAATCGAATTTAAAACCATTAGAATTAGTTACTTCAAGAGTTACTGCGATCGAATATGCGTTAGAACGTTATTAAGATAAAAATTCCTGCTTTCGTCTACATGGTCTTCTTAAATTTGCTCTGCGACTATGTGAACGCTTAATAGAGGTTGAGTAAGTGAATGTAACCAGCTTATGAACAAGTGTTTGAGCTAATTCAATAGCATGTTCATAATGAAGGTTACTCGGGTGTTAGTTACTTTTTTTTGTTAAACTTATCATATTTTGAGTTCTGAATCCACAAAACCTTACAGCAATCGATAGCCTGTGGTGGTGGGTATTCAATGTATTCGAAAATTCCTTTTACACTCGTCCTGACGACTGTTACTATAAAACGCGTTTCGTCGTCACAACATATGTAATGATCGATACAACTTCTGAATCCAGCATGCGCGTTTCATTCTATTTGAGACTCGTTATCTGGATGTGCCTACATCTTAGTGTTGATGTTCATTCCGGTACTCTGACCAAGTAGAGTCCATTTCAAACACCATCTCGTTATCCACTTAGCTAATGAGTTCAGACAGCCACTCACTCGAGTAATGCATGACGTTTAATACATATGAATTGGTAGTTTAAAGCTTCTCATCGATAATTAGGACTGCCTCTGTTACACAAGCCGGTGGCTGTTCGGATTCAGTAGCAAAGTGGACAAGGTGGTGGTGTTTGAAATGAACGGTATTGGGCTTGAGTCCATGAACAAATATCAACTCTGAGATGCAGGTGCATCAAGCTAACGAGTTTCAAAAAGACCAAAATGCGCGTCCTGTATTCCGCTGCTAGTCACACTATCCATTTCTGTTTATAAAAGTTATTCTGTTTACCTAACAAAAGAGAAAATGAAATTTAAAACACCATTTACTTTTGGTGTTGTTTACACATAATTAAGCTCTTAAGCTATTGATAAATTTCGAAAAAATAACTTATCTCATTAATTTATTTCGATGTACTACACATTAGTCAAACAAATTGCTTGGTAACAAAATCATCGAGTGTTTAGACATCATGGAGTAGTAAACTTTATTTCACATACTTCGTGTACTGAAAGACCAGATGAGATTGCTTGTAATGCTGCTGTTACATTAAAATATTTTGGATTGTGTTCTGTTAAGATGAATGCTACCGTTTCACCTTTTTCGTTTTTTGTTAATACAGGATGGCCAATGTAGCTACCATTTTTCATCAAATAATCATCATTAAAACTGTCTGTAATACGATTATCATGACGAATATTGTGATGAATTTTTAAATCTAGTAATGCAGTATTTTTGTAAATGATTTCATCATTTTGATTATGGAAAGAAATGAACTCAGTGAAAAAATTAGTCATTTTAATACGTTCTGAAGAATGATTATTGATAAATTTTAAATGATCAGTAAAATTAATCCATGATGCTTCGGTTAATGCTACTTCTTCTAGTTTATCATATGAACATATCGTATAGTTTCGCAAATATTGAAAATTTCTTGAACTGTTTCTATTTAAAATGTAAATGGTTGAGTAAAATAGAAATAAAATTATAAGGATAGCATTTATGATTCTTCTAATACCAGTGATTATTTTAACTGATAATGTTAATGTTCTTATGCATATTTGTTTGATGATAAGTTGAACTGACTGTTTAGATAATTTCATTTGAATACCAATCAAGGCTGATCACATATATATATATATATATATATATATATATACATGTATATATATATACTAATATACAGTATTTCATAAAATAATAAATGTTAGGTAGTTCAGTTAACAAATATCGGTAAATACTTTAAAATCTTTAATTGAAATCTATTTAATTTCAATTTTAAATAAATTATTTTTTATTTGGTACTGTTTTATTTTCTGTATACTCTAAGGTGTACAAAAATTAAAACACAATCTATACACATACTTTCCAGTAATGAGTTGATTTTCACTGGTAAATATAGGTGTATGAAACCAAATGCACATTTTTAACTCGTTGTACAGTGATCAATAAAAAAGCGTTTAGTGACAAGGATTTAAGCATGCTTCATTCAAGATCTTCAGTAACTACTGCAATAAGCTTGAGAAAATGAAATAAATTTTCAGCTAATCAGCATGCAGGTAAGTATCAATGAATATTTTCTGACGCAAACATGTAGAATAGCTAGGAGTTTATTTCATAAGTCATCGTTAGGTTTAGGAGTTTGTATTAGCATTAAACATTAAGGTTAGAGTAATGACTAGTGAGTAATGATTAAGATTAGAATGAACTAAACTTTGTAACCTTATAGGTGTATGCATATACTGCTAACTATTTACTTTTAAGTAGCAAGAATATTTTCGTAACCTACAAAAATCTATAACTCACAACCTCTACTCGTTAACTTCGCAAAAGTTTATCATTTTTAACCGTCTTATCAACGAAATCCAGATAGGTTTATCATTGGTGGACTAGAAATAATCATGGATAAATGTTTTGACAGACTAAATAAATGTTGACGAATATTGTTTAAATGATTTCATCTTTTAAATTCAATCAACGAAGGATCAAAGCTTGTGAAACTTTCAAATAGCTTTATCAGTTCATTACACTATTTATTGAAAATGATAAGATAGTCTAGTTCAATATCGAAGAAATTAGTAACCAATTGAATTTCCGGTAGTAGTTGGCTTATAATGTTTCCTTGTTCGTTAAACAAGATTTATTTTATTCAAGCTGTATTTTTTTTTATCCATATGAATAGGAGGGAAGCTCAAATTACCATACTGAACGAGATGAAAAATAAATTAAAATATTTAGTTTTTTTTATCAGCTTAGGCTTAAATCCAGTAAGTAACATGAATATTGGCAAAGTTTAGAAATAATATGCTACAATAAGGAATTGTAAGATTTTCAGACTGAGAGAATTAGGAATCGAATAGAGTAAGTTATAGTACGTTGTGGATAAAATGAAGCTGTGTATTTGATGTTTAACATGCACCATTCCTAATAATTCTGTTGACTCCGTATTCAAATCATCCATGATTTCAAAAATTTATTTAGTTATTACGTCAGAATACTTTCTAACTTTCATACAGTATAATGTTTTCTAAATTCTTATTTATAGTTATCTCGGTATATCTGTCGTTAAGTATGTTAATTTTTAAGTATTTAAGCTGTCTAAAAACTATGATGCGACCTTGATTTGGTATGTATTTTCAAATTTCATGAATAAAAGTTCCTTACAGAATCGACTTCGAATGATTGTATGAAGATTGTATGAAGACTCAAACTGTTTACAGATATTCTTAGATGAATTAAGTGAAGACTTTGTTGACGCGTTGAAAGTGTAATAGATGAAATAAGGATGAGTTAACGTACCACTGGCTGGTTTAAAATGCATTTCGAAGTACTTGCTTGATTCTTCAATAACTTGCAATATAGACGTTCTCAAAAAACCTAATGTATTAGGAATTCAGTCAAATCATTACAACTTGGTAAGTTGAAACTCTGAAGCGATAGGCACTTCTTCTTCAAAATAGTTACTTATGCTAATCTAACAGTCATTGTCAATATTGCGGATAACAAATACAAAGAATAGCTGTGAATTTAAACAGTTCGGAAACTTCTGCATGATTGCTTATTTTCTACACATTTATACTTCATTAATTAGTGATACTTGACAGTCTCATTCCAATGTTAAAAAGAATTCCACTTGTAATTAGTTATTTCATTTAAAATTCAAATTATCTACTGTACTCATTAGTTAGTTACAAACGAATTTACAGTCTTAAAATGAAGTCCTTTTAAGAAGTGAATAATTGTTTGTATTTTTATGACCATCTTCGCATTCAAAAGTAGATACGTCTTTATTGATTTTTGTGGTGATAATGATAAACTTGACAATTAGAGGGGGTTGCCGAACTATATCAAAAAGAAAAGGTATAATCGCAAATCGTTGCCAGGGTTTAACTTTATGATCTCAAATTCTTTGAGAATTTTATGACTAAATCTTTCATTTTTCAGTGTTTATTTGTCCAAAACTTACTTATACTTTTATCATCATTCCAAGTTATTCACGATAGAGAACAAAATCTACCGAAAATATACGGGTACATTTCATATGGATTTTAATTACTTCAGCTGTATCCAGTATAGCGTCAGACCTTTGTGTAATGATAGAGTTTGAAGGGTTAGTTTTATTACCATTGCACCAGTCCCTATTCATTATTTGTATTCTTCAATTTATGTGTTAGTTTTTGTTCTATACCGTCTCTACATGACATGTTTTGTCTTATTCATTTCATTCGAAATTTAATTAGAATTCAGAAGTTTCATCGCTTATTTTACCATTCTTAATTATGTTGTCATTTCTAATCGAACTATATATTCATTAAGAATGATTTACATTTACCTACTTGGTAAATCACACTATAATTTTCCACTTTTCTGTTGTGTCTTTAAACAATGATCTCTCCTATTCATTCTACTCATAAATTATTAACTTTACTCCGTCAGCATATTATCCATAAGCATACAAACTAACAAAAAAGCTTGTCATCAAGCTAATTATGTTTCTAAAGTGTCTAAAAATTCAAATTTTTGTAAATTAAATTGTCTTCTGTCAAACAGTAAGACCTGCTACAAAAATGAAGCTATTGAAGTCAAGTTTAAAGATCAGATAGTTCTTAATGTTTAGACTTACATGATAAATAGTTATTAGAAGTAAATTTCAGGTAATTTACATTTATTTCGACAATAAAAGAATATAGCAAAAAGAAAAATTAATTGTTATTCAACTAGTCTATGAATAAAAAACCAACAAGTTCTCTATGCTTCATTTTTATCACCTAAAATGAAGAGATCTTTTATTACGAACTAAAAATAGGTAAATGTTTATCTAATTTGGCGTACCGCTACTCCAGTTCATAATACGTTTGCTGGTTTTATAATACACATTAATCCCACCTGAAGCAATATCCTTTTTAGTCAAAGAATGACCAATGATCTTCAAATTAACCAATTTTATATTTAACTTATCAAACAGAACCCCCAAATAGGCATCATCAATGCGTAATTCTTTAATAAAAGCACTAGCAATTGCAAGGCGGTGCACCAAACTTGCACCGATCACATAAGTCAATCCATAATAATACGGTGGATAATTTATCCATGGAAATTCTTTAACAGTCATTGCCCAAACACTGCTCGTCTCATTGACCATTGGTCTGAAAACAGTTCGAGATGAACGAATATAACCTCCATTCATATTTCTTAGATAGTCTTCAGTGTAATTGTTATAAAATGTTATTACATTCTTTGGCACTAAATCATAATCATCATCTATAAACAAATATAAAGGAACTTGTCTTGGACAAAATGCTGAGAGCCATCTGAAACCAAATATCAGCTTCTTGGTCAAGTTGTAATACGTATCATGAAATGATCCAATCAACAAATCATCATGTAAATCAGCCTCTAACAATAATTGTTTTAGAAACGGCCACTTGGAACTTCCATAATGTTTAGATAATGCCCACCACTTGGTATCCAGAATATATGTATTCCCATCAAATTTGAAAAAATTCGTTTCGTTTTCCATGGGAATACCCAGAACAAATACAAACTGAACATTGAAATTCGGCCATAATTGCCTCTGCATAAACGTTCGTCTTGCGCGATCACGTTTTTCGAAGTTATACACACATGATTTAATTATAACTATCAGTTGTGGGATTAACTCATTGTTGTATGGTTGGCAGATTGATTGAGGAACCCGGAGTGCAAAAATGTCTGGATTATTGATAGGTTTCTAAAAGCCAAAAAAGTTTGTTATATTTAGAGAATATTGCGGAAACTCAAGTATTATATCATTTAAAATTAAATTGTATATAAAGTGAAACCATCGTCTCTCTTATTATATATAATCTGATTGTAAGCTTTCTTTTAGTAATTGTGACATTTTTCAGATGACGTAATTTTGTGGGGATTGTTTAAATCTCTAGGCGATATTTGTCACAAATCAATCCACCATCGTAAAAATAGGGAGCACATGTATACACTTACATTTAGACTTACCATATGGACAGGAATCGCATTTTGTATATCATAGACCAACTTTGTAAAGTTTAAATTTTGCGGAAATATAGAGTACTCAGTAGAATTTGAACCCATGTTTTCTGGTTCGTTACCATTTAATAATTCTTCTTGTTTATAGTTGTTATATATAGTATCTGAAAATTTATTGTAAAAGTATTCATCCTTAGAATCTGCTGCATTCTGAGCAAGTGAAAACTTTAATGCAAGATTGAAAGCACGTAAACGTTTATCAATCAAGTATGTAACAGAAGGTGGTGGCCAGCTTTGTGAATATGAATCTAGACAAATGGTTTTTTGATTGCTTATCACATTCAAATATTGAATACATTCAATCCATGAACGTTTAGATTTTAAGCAGTGCTTGAAATATTCATTTCCACTTATTGTATATAATTGAGGATATTGACCGGATAATCCTATGCTATATAACCATACGATAACGAAATAAATAATACATGCAACGGCAGTGACAATCAGTCCTCTTTGAATTTGTAACATTTAAATAAATGGAATATTAAATAATATTCTGTGTAAATACGAGAGTTATGGAACCGTGTAATATTTGATTATTTGATTGAATAAAACAATAATTTCAAGCAAAAAATAAGTAGGACCTTATTTAAGACTATTGAAAGTGGTCGATTTCAGTTGCTTATGTTCTGTAGTCTAACTAGTTCAAATCTAAGGGGGGGGGGTTTCAACAAACGGTTTCTCATAATCAAGCAGTATGAATAGAAATTATGTCAAAATTTAATTTTGGGTTTATTTGTCAAAAAATCCAAACGTTTAGAGAAAATACTTCAAGTTTTCACTGGTTGGGCGTTACCTTATTGAATGGTTTTTCTTGCTGGCTTTTTACTTTGCTCACCACTATCATTAGGAGTAATTACTCAACAGTAATAGCCGTCAGATCAATGGCTTATAAAATATGATATAAGGATATGTCTTTTAAATCGAATACAAATTTTTGTTATGTCTAACACTTTCTCTAAAGAACAACAAACTTGTCAATCTCATAACAAGATTCAAATCGACTGTGTAACTAATCTGTATTTGAAAACAATTCAAAGACGTTCACACCATCTGAGTAATGTTTCTAAATTAGCCCAATGTAGAATAGTAACGAAACCATATTCCATTAATGCTGTTGGACAAGGATGTAGATAGTGTGCGATTAAACCAAGCAGATTATTGATTCACTCTACCGGAAATTCTGTTAACTGACATGAAGTTCTTGAAACATTTAAAGAAAAGAATCAAAATTACTGAGGAAAAATTTTGATAGATTTTAAACAAATCAGATCAGAATTTTATGTAAGGTTGAAATCAATGATCCAAGTAGTTAGTATTGAACAGCATATTTCGAGTGATTTTAAGATACTATAAATGTCGTACATAATGAATATTAAGTATTAAAGAACGTAAAAAAAATCCTTTGACAAAAAGCAAAAATTATTAAATCATGTAAATGTAAATGGTGAGGATTATTTATACATTCAAGTGGAGAAAATTTATTGGTCACAAGTTCCAAAAAGAAAGATAATAATATCATCTGTTGAAGATTTATGAGTAGTATAGCGTAATACATCAAATAAAGTGCAAAAGCAAAAAATGTGGTTGATGTGTAAGCTGTATATTTGTCTATTGGACTAGTCAGGAAGTATATAAAATTACCTCGATTCATGAGATCATAATTGTACTGATTTCAATGAAAACAAGAAATAATCAATAAAATAAAGCCATGGATTAACCTTCAACTTTGTTAAATAAGGATTTCCACTGTTTCTGTGAGTACATTTAATCAGTACCTCTATACAAGTGGAATTCATCTCACTGAAAGCTTTTACGTTCCGACAGTAAATAGGTTATTTTATGTGGTTTGATAGCAAGTACAAAAGCTTAAATATGCGACTTCATTTGTAATATCTACTTCAAAATGAACTGACAGGTTTATTCCACAAATATTTGCTATTGTTTCCATAGTGAGATTATCAATAGAACTAAACTATTCATTGCTCACTAATTGTTGTTTAGAAATTGATTAGCGATTGTCCCAAAGAAAATATATATCATGAAAATGCTTTTCAAAAGTTTATGGTCAATTTATTTAATGAGAAAATAGTGGATACATCATGAGATATTCTTTAGTTGATTTACCTATCATTTTTAATTAGTCAATGACTTGAATTTTCTTGTTAAACATTTCAAAACTGCCTACTTTCAAAAGCTTATTACAATTAAGATTTATATTGGCTTTATTGTATGTTTCAGTTATATTTACTAAAATGATTTTATTTCAGTATCTTTTAAATAAAAAAAAAGCTTTATGAAGATAGTTGTGTTTCATTAAAGTCATGAATCGATCATTACTAGACCACCGCTATAAACCTGGGAGCACTGGTTGGTCATTTCGTTATATTATTGAACTCATCAACAATGTGCATTCACGACCCCCATTTGTATGAATTGAAGCCAGCACTTTGTTGTTATCATTGCTACAGAATGTAAAAACAAGGTAGAACTAGTGAATTGATTGGAACTCTGCCGTGTGACACAATCATCGTTAATATCGACAAAATACAAATGACCTAAAAATTGTGAGAAAATTCAATTGTTGTTATTAATAGACTTAACAGACCATTATCATATAATGATTTTTTTGTTAAAATTTCGGTAGTTTGTGCTCTTCAATTATTTGAGAAAAATGAATTAATGAATAGAGAAGATAAAAATAAATAGGAGTATAACTGTTGAGAATCCTTTGATTCTAAATTTCAATGATTATGCCAAATGAAAAAATCTTCTAGTGAATTAAGTATACTTGTATAAAAATGTATCATATTAGATTCTACAAGCAGATCAAATGAAATCTATTCAAACATCATGCATATATATATATATATATACAACAAACAATACCATGCGTTCATTAAAACTACAACTATCAACTTTACCATTCCGACCACGATATTTATAATTTTAAATTACTTTCGAGTTTAAATATTTAACTGTTAATATGTAATTACTGTTACTAAATTTGAATGGTTAATTGGTAGTTATTTTATTGAATTTAATTTTAAATTTCTTGGAATTATTGCTGTTTTTCTTTTAAAAGAAACAAAGCTTCTTATAACGGACATACCTTATTACTTAGAAGTTTATCTGTTCACATTAGTTTATTTAATAAATATAAAACCTAAGTTCATCAAATAACATTCAGAACTGGACAATTATACAGTAGACCAGTCAGAAGTGACCAAATGAGAAGGTCATCTAACAACCATCAGAAATATCCTAATGGGCTTAGACAGTGTAGCACCTCACGTATATCTTGTACTTTTATCATTGTTGAGCTTGTATGCGTATGTAAGCTTAGGCATTACTTGCCACCTACACATATAGTTATTTGACTAGCTGTATCGATTAACAGTTTGAGTAAATCTCTGCATGTGCATCATAAGAAGCAAAATATTTTGATTTATCAACGTTCGACACAACGGATCTTAGACAGCACAAATTTTTGTTATTTTGAATTCAAAGAATTTAGAAAGTAAGCTAACATTTATGTGTAAATAAAATACATTTATTCTAAAATGACTTATGTACTTGCAAACGATCCTCACAATAATAATTTATTGTATAACGGAAACAATTTTGCACTTAAATCTGTTAACGACTCTAATGTAGTTATTATGAAGTAGGATTAATATATTGATAAAGTTAAGTTTACTGTAGATGGTTTATCAAAGTTCCTGAATGATCATTTGATAAGACATTTGAATGATGTGTTACAGTGAATTGATCTTTCGGAAATGAAATTGATCGACTACGGCACATTCAATAAATTGAAACATCGATCATCCATGTTGCTTTATTTAAATTGCTAACCAAGAATAACAAAACCTGAAGTTTCTATCCATACATTATAAACAATAGTCAATTATTTATTTAAAACTTCACTTTACAGAAAAGAGGAAACATTTAGAATTTATTCTCACAAAGTTAGTTGTCTATAGTTTAACTAAGACATTTCACTTTCTTCAAGTAATAAAAAGTCAAGTTTTCTGATGTGTCATGAATATTTACTAAACTCTGACCAGAAGCAGCAACATTACAAATAAATGCTGACACAATGAACTTCCTACCTAAGAAAGAGTTTGAGAAAATATCTTATTAACTAATTCTATACCACTGAATTCATGACAGTATTTTTCTTGAATCAATAGCTTGTTCGAAAACTTACCAAAGAAGTATGTAAATGTTGACCTAGAATTTGATCTAATTGCCCAGTGTATTTATTTTATTAAATGCATTGAATAATGCAGTTGGATAGTTTATTAAAATTAAACAATCCTATTGTATAGTTCTATCAGTAGAATTAGTTATTTCATATCAAATAATAAAACGATAAGTATATATGAAAAATTATGCTTGCTTTAGAAATAATCTCTCGAATTATTCATTATTTAATCAACTTGCAATTTTTAGAAAAAAAAACATTACCGATTACAAATAAATAGTTATCCGTCGATTATATCAAAAATTTCCACCGTTTAAAACTTCTCATCATATTAAAACATCGATCAATGAACGAAGAATATTATTTTCAAGAAATTTTCACCAAGTGCAACAAAGTAATCTAATTTACTGGATAAGCAAGCACACACGTGTACACAATTGTATTTTAAAAACGATTAAACGAAAATTCAACTCTTCTCACATTTTAAACAATAGTTTTTACTTGGATTAAACATACCCTAATTAATACTATTTTAGAATCCATAGTATGGGTTATAAATCTATACTTTTTATTCTTCTTTTTATTATTTCTAGTTTTTATTTTTTTAATTGTTTTATAGCTTGAACAAATTAATATGTATTAAACCACTTATATCATATAGTTCTTTTTATTTATTTTAAGAGAATAAGGTTGTACATTCTATTGAAAATAGAAACTTAGGAAATAGTAAGCATATAGAATAGAAGATGAATTAAACGATGAGTGTTAAGATAGCCACTTTCTGAAAGCTGTTAAGACATCTATGATTGAATATAATGTACGTTCAGAATAGCTAAAATCGTTTTATTCTAGGAATACTGTCCCTGAAGATAAGGAGGTTCACGAACATCATTCGTTTATAAATCTAAATTAACACCAAAAATTCAAAAAGAATTCAAGTTCTTTATCCAGTTATTTTTTTCTTGTTTGAATCTAACTGAAACGTAGTAAAGTAGATCATGCATAAACTATATAAATATCAAACTTTTTGACAATATGAATATTGATTTACACTCCTTTTGTCTAACAAAACCAAATGTTTTTCTGACTTCATTGCAAAATCTGACGAACGATGGATTCACTACAAAATTGCAGACCGGAATAGTCAGAACATAGAGAAACACCAACACATGATCATTAATCAGATCTCAATGAAAATTTATAACAATGACCGGTAGATAGCTTCAAATAAAGCAGCCCTAATCGGTAACTTTACCGAGTGTTGCCCCGTCAGACTCAACAGTTGTTGATCAATAAGTGTTAACTGTTTTTTTGTTTTACAACTGCAAAGTTCACCAACCATGCATTTGAATGTACTGAAGTGTCACATCAAGCTATCAATTTGACTGAAATGCAAATGAAAGCTGAGAGATATTAGGCGATTGTTCCATCCAAATACGCAACTACTTATGGTTCTGAAAGAAGAATATATTGTTTAACAAAATCTACCTATCAGTTTAAAGATGTGTGTCTAACATTATTTCACATAGGAAGTTAGTACATTGTTTTCTTATAGCAGAAATGTAATCAGACCGATGGCATTTATTTTGTGATGCGTCAAAAGCAAAATTATTTTACTGCATTACAGTCGAATAATTCTAGTTTGACGTATAAGATATCTTACTTAATGTGCATCCAAACACTTAATGTTACGTTTTTGAAATGCATTACTGTTCAAAATGTGATATAAACAAGACTGGTTCCTTCTATCATTTCATGTTATTAATAATATACTTCCATATATGTCCAACCTATTTGTTATTCACTTCTGTCTGATACGTGGTGTATCAATAGTGTTTAGGCCAATTTACGTTGGTGCAATACAAGGAAAGAGTACTATTTGTTAGACAAAGTTACATCGTTAAATGTCGTGACAGTTATCCAATCTTCGCCGGTTTCAATCAATCGTGAATGTAACCATAAACTGACAATCTAGTCTTTTATATCATTCTGAATGGTTGAATAAAGTTTCATCCATAACATAATAATGCACAATCTTTATATTTCTGCACACTTCAATCATGAAAATAATGACTGCTAATTAGAAACCAAGCAGAAAGTCCAATGTTTACTTTGTAAACAAATGTGTTAAATAAACACTGTATTTTAAATTTCTAAAATATATTTACACTGGGATCAAAGTAACAAACGTGATGAATGAAACTACTATAAAGCCATAAATTTCTCCAGTTTCAGTTTACCTTATCAACGAAATAATGTGCATATTCATGATAATTATATCAAACTTCACATTATAGCCTAACTTGAATAATTTGATTACCAATCGATCATTTTCACACTCTTTTTGAATTGTTGTCCACATATTGCTTTCGAAACTACTAGAATCCAAATTGTTTATAAACCTACAACCAGTACTTGTGGAGTGGGCGATACCAAACCTAACAGCGCCATTAAAAGCGAGAAATATTACTCTGATTTGAATCAAAAATAACACACGTGATTGATCGTCAAACACAACACCTTAAATTGACAAAAGATTTTACTTCAAATCCGCTTATAATATCATTTAGAAATAAATTACTTTTTATTTTCTTCCAACCTGGAAATGTTATTGATCTGGAATGTACTGGTACCTATTGTATGTTTGTGGACAGCTGGTGTAATTTTCATGTGGTCATATAATAGTAACAATTTGGTAAATAACTATTCACTGTTTGACTTGGTTTGTAAGAATACCTACTTTAGACAATGTACACAGTCAAGACGTTCATGGCTTAAATGCATCGAAAGTATGAACAGGAAGAAGAGACAACGCAGTCTAAACAAAAAAGTACTATCATCAAACTGGCCACCATCTTCAATAATAGGTTTATTTGATGATGAGTTGCCATTAATTAATCTTGCCTTACATGTCCAGTTTTCTGAAGATGCTGAGAATCCTTTTGATAGCAAGTACTATCGAAAATATCTACGCCTTACTGAAGGAATTGAGAACAGAAAAATAAAATCCGCGGATCTATGGTCATCCAAATACAACTTATTTCCTCAAACCTTAAACTTCGAAAAAGTGATAGACAATGTTGAAAAAGGTATTCCTTCAACCACGGTGAGTTAGTTTAGTCATTTATAGCCAAGTTATTTTACATACTATTCTGGAAATAAATAATTTGAAAGATATCAGACATCCCAAGACCAATAAATAGAAAATGAGTTGATAGGGAACTAGTTACTGTGCTCTCTATAGTTCAGTGGATATTGTAAAAATTCAGTTTATTAAAAACTCAAATTAAAAGATCTCATAGTTTCGGCAAACATTCTCCTAGATCACTCAACATACAACCCATCTGTAAAATATAATAGTGCTCGTTTTCCTTCATGTGATTATGTTCACCCGAGTGCGAAGCTTATGTGTACATTTCATGCTTTTATAACAGGGCACTTAGTTACAAAATACAGTATTTAACAATTTTTTGTACTAATTATTTGGAGAGAGAGTCTGCTGATGTATTTACAAACTGCTGATGCATGTCATATTAGGCTGAGCCTACGCTATTTTGCCAATTCTGCCTTAAGTTGCACTAATTATTGTTGTTTTGATGATTTGGTCACGAAATCCTATACTTCGTTCATCCGCTAACGTCTTGGACCAGTTATCGTTTCATAGAGAAGTGCGCTTGAAATTTATCATATTTCCTATACATAACTTTATATTCATACATGTTTCTACACACCACACTTAATAATAAAAAGGAACGATGTATTTCTAACATCTCAATGAATAGAATATTAAATTCCACACACTGAGATATGATAAGTATATCATTCCTTTTTGTCATTGACAGTTCACTCAATTCCCAACTTTTTATGAAGTTACTTAGTCGAGAATTCGATAATAATATCTTCAACACATTCACTTATCTTACTGGTTGGTGGTAAGGATTTTTGATAAAAAATAATTTTTCTCTATACTGATATATATGCCTTATATCACTATGGCTTGAGACATAAATATATTCCTCCAATTCAAAGCATATATCAAATAGAATCTAAATTTTCTTACTTACGGATCTTCACATATATAAGTCAAGATTATTTTGACGATCTCGTCAGTTGAAAATCTCGGCTATTTCAACTATAAGGGATACACACAGGTATGCAGTCGATAGTAAGGAACAGTGGAATTTTTCCATGCCTTCATTATAAACGTTATCTCACCTATAATATCTTTGTGGACTTGTGTAAGCAATAAGTTACAATTGGATGTCATTCCAATCTCTTGGTTCAGTAATTTCTTCTTATTGTTGTTTTCCATGTGATTTACGCTTGTTGATCATTGATTAATTATCGGGGAGAAAATAACTTGAGGAGTAAAATTTTATGTAAATGGGTTAAAAATTATTTTTGCATGACAAGTATGCTGTTTCGTTATTGACCATTTGTTTCAATCTGTGTAAAAAAATAAAACATCAAGTTAGTACATTATTCTTTCAAACTGAGGTAAAAGAACAGAGAATAAATAAAGTTCTTTATAAGACACACCGTGATGTGAGAAAAAATTGATTTTCCAAATCTACTTACAGTGAAAGTTTAGTTCCGAAAGAATAAATTTTATATTAGTAAATCAACATAATGGCACTACACTATCAAGCATTACTAATAGGCATGAAAAACAGTAATTGTATACATACATTTACCAATGTTTAACAAGTAAACTTTTTATTTATTTCTAAAATACAACAGTCACGATTAGACAGTATGGTGAGTAAGACTATGTTTCACTCACTTCCAAAATATGAAACTCTATTTAATGAAGCTAATTACAATCTTTTTCATTACAAAGTTATGACGATTGTTGAGCTTCATTGAAATTATCGGTCGATCATTGTTAGACGATTGTTAGTCACTAACGAACAATGGTGACTAGCATGGTGAAGTGATTCTCGGAGTTCTAGTGAGAAGCAGTGACCAGTGGAGTTGAACTGTGTTGGGTGTGAGGCAACTGCTCACCGAAGACGATGGATGAGGTTACGCAATAACGTGGTTTGATGGAAGTTAGGCTATAACGCTATTCGATGTCGGCTAAGAGGTCTAGAGTTTGAGCGTCCACTCACGAGACCGAAGATGCTAAGTCTGATTCCTGAGAGAGAAGGTCGTGGATGCACACTAGTAATGAGTCCAATATTAGGACGAAACGGCCGTCCAGTGCTTCTAGGTTTCTAGTGGTGTTCTAACAATGATCCATTCATAATTTCAATGAAACTAATTATAATTGATTGAATTTTCTGTATTATTATTTCACTAGGTGGTGCACGAATCGAGTGTAATAGAACAGAATTATCCCTCATCAAGTTCTTTGAGTCTTAGGAACCAAAATGTTAGTTTTAAAATAGCAAATTTATGACTGATATTTCAGTCGTTATTCCTATTATGTACAAGATATTGGTGAGACGAAAAATCAAATAATTCCTTCATGGTTTTTTAATAACTAAATGTACAAACATTACATTTAGTCAGTTCACTAGGAAATCGGAAACAAAGATTTTTATCACTTTTCACTGTAAAATTTTTATACAAATATTGTCTTGATATACTCACTAAATATATCAAAACGTTTATATCTGGTCTATTTTGGCCTCAAAGTTTCTACACTATTGTGTACAGAAATAAAAAAGTAGGAATGATATAGCACAAATTTCAGAAATTAACAAAGTAATTAGATAACGAGTTTGGCACAATTCTCATGTGCATTATGACTAGATAACATCTTGACTTCAAAAGATCTACGAATCTATGGAAGAAAGTCTATTTAGTCGACACTTTTGCATCACTCTCAGCTAATATATTTTCAAGATTTCATTTCTGTGTCAAATATTTCTGCCTAACAAAATTTCGCAACAATCTTAAATGTAACTGTTACGTGAGATACGTCAAAATAATAACAAACCAGGCATATTTGAGACAGAGATATATGAACGAAGAATAAATTCCCTTCAGGTTCTACAGTTTTATATCAGAATTTTTAATTCAAAAAAGTGCCCAGATTTAAGCCACAATATGTCGTTTAAAATTATCACATGTGAATTTAGGACTGTTTGTAAAATCTATCATCAATGTTTTGGATGACAAATATGAAATGTTCACTTGAATAAGCTTGTACGAATCAAGAATCACATAACATATAGAATGATATGAATGAGGTACGAATTAGTGAATAGGGTTGAATGCTGAATAAATCTCTCCAAAAGTCACAAACGTAATAATCATACTGCTAACAATATTAATAATGATTATAATGGTAATAATGATATGGTTTGTAAATAAGATAAGTTTAAGCTACGAAAATGAAAAGAGTTAGGTTATATGGAAACTAATGATTTTCGAATTATTAGGCCAGAAGTTGACCAATGTAAAAGAAGTGGTTAAACCCATTACTTTTGAGTTCAAAGCTCCGTCTTTTTAATTCAAGTAGCTGTTGCTTCAGCCATCCGAAGGTTTCATAGTCTGACAAATTTTGACAACCTACTGCTGACATGTTGTCCTATTGAAAATGATTGTTTAGTGTTGGCCATATGGTCCTTTAGTACTAAGTGAGCTAGAATCGACCAGTTTACAGATTTAACTATGCCCTAGCTTAATCAAACTGAGTGGCGCTCACCAGTATGGAGACACTAATTCGTAGGACATCTGCCTATGTTGCTTTCTCCACAGAAACAGCTGAATCGATAAGCGTAGAAAGAGGTGACTAGTCTAGGCAACTAATCTTTCATTGTCGGGATGACCATCGGACGTGTGGAAAACAACAGTTGTATTTTCTCTGAAATAAAAGTTCTTTGGATTGCTCTATGCAGTTTTAGCAGTAGCATTTCACTACGTGCATGGCAAATATATATGCGTATGTACTGAGCTTTCTTAGCTGCAGTTTGGACTTCATTATGCTCACTTTTCAGGGCTAAATGCTTAGTTATGAACTTCTCACGACACCCATTTTCTTTCAGAATAGTACGCAATGCATTTATCTTTTCTGCAATCACCTCTGAGATGCAGATGGTCTTAATTCAGTATTGAAGTTTTCTAATCAGATTTCTTCTATGTTTTAAAAGAACAAAACTCAGAAAATTTTTATATTGTTCAGTTCAGATTGTTTTCTTGCTTAAGTTTCTTTTTAGTAACTCATCCTACTCTCCTTAGATGTAGGACGCCTAGAAAAGGTATTTCAGCTACATTTTATTTTGATTAATAATCTTAAAATTTCATTTTACATACAAATTTATTCAAGTGAACATTTCATATAAGTCATCCAAAACATTAACGACAATCCGGAATTCATATGCTATAATTTTGAATGATGTATTTTACATTGAACCTGACCACTTTTTGACTTATTAATTTTGATATATAACTGTAGAGTCGCTCATGTAACTGTATTTTTATATGACAGGATTTTTTTAGAGATAAAATTAATTCCTACATTTGTCAATAAATTTAAAGTGTTTTGAGATGGCGAAGATGACGACTTCGATATGAAAATCCACTAAGAGATGTGAATAGTTATTTGAGTTATTTTGAATAGACCGTGTTGTTGGCTGATACAATTCTATAATGAATAAAGAAGAAATGAAATTGGAAAGAATATTTGAAGATATATACAAGCTTCATTTTAACAAAAAGGTTATGACTTATAAATTAATACATAATTATACAACCCCAGGATGTTCTATCGTCTGACGAACAATAACAGAGCCAACTTATACATACATAGTTAATCTGATTTACCAGAGGAAACCTGAATTTCTATTCTTCAGAATATTTGTAGAGAATACTATGAATCTTTTAGTTGTATCTTTCGGTTTAATGACCATGATGCACCTTTTTGTTTTCAGTTACCGATAAACAATCCAGATATATTCGCATTGCGAATTCCGGAAAGTATTTGCAATCCATGCCTCAGACAACATGTTCCTGACCTAGTTGTTGTAATCAAATCTTGTAGCTACTGTTCAGCTGAACGTGATCACGCACGGAAAACATTTATGCAGAAACATCTATGGCCGAATATCACTGTGGAATTCGTCTTTGTTGTGGGTGTACCTTATCCAAATGAATCGAACATATTCACATTTGACAGGCATAAATTCAAACTGAAGGATTCTTGGTGGAGGTTATCGAGAAAGTATGACAGAGACAAGTGGACATTTATTAAACGACTTGCAATGGAAGCAGATTTTTACGAGGATATGTTGATTGGCTCTTTTCACGACACTTACTTAAATTTGACCACAAAACTTATATTTACATTCCGATGGTTATCAGCATTTTGTCCCAGTACGGTACCGTTATTCCTGTTCTTAGATAGCGATTATGATTTGGTTCCTTGGAATGTGATAAAGTTGTACAGAAATCATACACTAGGTAATTTGAGAGACCTGACTGGTGGGCTTCGACATAGATTTCCAATGGTTGTCAGACCACGCTATGATGGGAATATAAGTAGCAATTGGGCAGTAACATTGAAGGAGTTCCCATGGGCAATATATCCTCCATACTTTTATGGAGCTACCTATATTTTGGGTTCGAATATAGTCAAGCGCCTTGCTGTTGCCAGTGCATTTACTCAGCATATTCGTATTGACGACGCTTACTTGGGTATACTCTTTAACAAACTGAACATTATTCCACGAAACCTCGATGTTATCTCTCTTAAAAGTGGAGAACTCAATATCAAATCTGGTGCAATAAACCTACCGCGCTCTGTCAGTAAACGTATAATCGATTGGAAGGTCGGTAGGCTTAAGTCCAATCATTGAAATTAAAGTCATTTAATATTTTCAGTGATTATAATTAAGGGTTTTGTTGTGCTTTCTTATTTGATTCGATTAAAATACTTAATATGAACATCAAGCTTATTGCGTGTACATCTCCAGAAGAAAAGTATTTCAATCGAACTAGTTAACTATTTCTCGTTGTAATATGAAAAGTTGATTAACAGTTTTTGAGTGATACTTAGTTATCAATAATTGAACTGTCAAAATTCTGACTGTGTTAATTAGTATTCACATTCTTCTGTATATAGGATTGTTTCATAACAAAGTTTAAATTTTGATATCTGTTCTGCTTTAATTTTCCTTACATCAGTTCGGTTGAATAGGGATTTGTTAACAGATATTTAATTACTCTAAGAAGAAAAATAAACACCAATGTTACTCATTCATTCTCAAAGGTAACAATCGGTAACCATAGCTCTTTATGAAAGATCACTTCGTCATTACCGAACAATGATTGAGCAAAACAGTTTGAAGATATTTAAAGATGAATTGGTCAAATTTCCATTTAAAATTGACACGACTGAGAATGTCTAGCTGTTCAACAAAGATCAGGTGTCCAGTTGACAAAACAAAAATAATGAAAAGAAATAAAACCCTTTAACATTGATACAAAACAACAAGTATTTCAGTAAGTAAGTAAGTAAGAAATAAATTATCTTGTTATGTCAATTAACCTCAAGCCATCAGTCATGAATCTCGAATCAATTGCAGCATCATAGTTTAATGAGCTAAGTATCATGAGTGTAGGAATGTGTTTCAAATCAATGAACTCATTATTAGTTGTAATTTTCTTCTGTCTAGATTTAGGTCTGCAAATTGAATATTATTTATATCCTTCACTTATTCAATTTATAGTTACAATAAGTTCGCTCGCTAATCAGTCGAATTCAGATACACATAATGAAACAATAAATTCATTAATCTGAAATTCATATCAATATCTAAAAATGATGAGTAGGAAGTATTTAGTTCTAATTATTTTCTTCATAACGATCTTTAGATTATTTATTCGATTTTAGATAAACTTCCAAAAAAAGATTAAATCGATCATCGATCAGTATTTTTTTCTTTTGTTGTGTTTAATCAATATTTTATAAAATAATTTTCAGACTAGGTTACATGGATCAACTTTCATTTGTTACTTATTGATTATTTATTTATGAAGTAGCGTTAGTTGTCTGTCTGCGACATACTGTTGACCTATTTTTTGTTAACAATTCGAATCGTAATTGTATTCTCTTATCTGTTTCCTCAAAAGCAAAATCTTCACTACTATTGAGCATCTAATAATGTGAATCAATTCAACATATATCGTAACAGCAAGTTTATGACATCTTGAAAAATTATTGTTATGTAGGTGGTATTTCTAGACGAATCACAGTTTAACTTTAGAAAAAACACAAAAGCCTATTATGTAATTTGATTAACTTTCATGAAAAACACACGTTTCTCTCAGGTTCTTCCGGTAGAAAGTGCGAAATTCAATTATACAAATCGATATCATCTTGATACAAGTCGGCAAGACATTTGAATAAAAGTCATTCTCCGATTGAAATCGGAATGTGAGAAGATAGCAGTTAGGTGCGTATCACTGTATTTCGACCAGTCGGAATCTATCTGAAACTATGATTAGCTTAGTTATATGAATTATCGGACAATAACGCATCCCAAATATGAAATTATACTTTATCTACAATCACACAATAAGTGAAATCAAGTGAATCAGCACACATTTAAGCACAGTTTACACACATGTTATGTCTGTTACGTGTTTCGAAATACGAAATGTCGAACAATCTAAAGAACAAACAGTTTATTAGCCTCCCAACCGGGATGTTTACATTTCGGTAGAACTACTTAATTTGATTTCATCCACATTCTATTCAAAGTAATTCATCTCTCTATGAGTGGTTCGTTAACAGTGCTCGAGTATAACTTGTTGGTTTGTTGAAACAAACAGCAAACACATGGTATGTCGCTTACTCATCGGTATTTCTCAAGTGTATTTCGAACTCATGATCATTTTTCACAATTGCAAATCTGTATCTAAAAACCAGTACTCTGAATGACGAAGTGATACATATTGATGTTCTGTTTTCATGATCACCTTGTATGAGAAATCTGCATCAACCTGGTTAAAATTGTTGACGAAAACTGCCAGTCTCACGACTAACAGAATATAGAATTAATAGAGGCTAATTCAGAAATATTTACTACCTTGGATATTTAGTTACACGCTGACTAACTTGAAGTACAGGTCAATAGATCTGTGTTTCATAATATTCCGTAGCCGTATTCTACAATACAGTCACTAACTCAGTTGATTTCTACTTTTTACTATAAGAAAGTAAGAATATTTCACAAATTAGATTGAACTACGATTTATCATATTTGCCTCGTTCAAACGTCTTTGTGTCGCTCATCGTTATTCTGAAGACAGTTCAAAGTCGCTATCAATTCGGCTGTATTTTTTCAATTCTAGATAGCTAACAACTAGTCACGTGAACTGTACAAAGCATGCGTAAGTCTTCACACTGCTAGGTCTTCATGTCTTCAAATATTCACAGATGAAACAAGTCGAGTGGCTGATTCATTTTAGTGTTTCAGTAGGCCAACTCAGCAGTGATTAAGTTTCTGTTGGGTTATGATATTGATAAACGACCGACACGCATCCAGCATACGCATCACCTCCATAGTATTCGACTCCAGATGTTACTTCACCAAACAAATTGTCATTACAACCGTGTTGGGATTTAGATGAAATTGACTGACTACTTTTTCGACTGTTTGTAATCAGAGTGAAAATTGGATTGGTAAGCTCTTAAGATTCATCATAATACCACGTATATCGGATGAAGGTTGACATGATCTCCACATTCACTCACCATAATCAAAATAGTTACAACTACTGTGAATAAAAACTTTGTTGTAGGTAGATTTTCCAATGTGATGTACATCTGAGATAGGCATAGTGAATATCCACTGGAAAACAAATGGCATGAATTTAGACTAAAGTCTCCCCTCATCATTCCTCATGGAAGTATGGAAACGGCATAAATCACTTCGAAACACTTGCACATTACCTCTCGCCCTATATCTCACTAAAGGATGTGAACAAACTATTTGTTGACGTTTCCAAATACTTGAAACCAAATGTGCGTTTGTGTGTGCATGTGAGTTGGCAATACTGAGCAGTTTGATATTTCCATCGAAATTATTCTCCCGTTCAATACAAGTTCTTTGTTCATCTGTGTACCGATAACTGAAACCATCAGTTGCATATCTGACGGTACACTGTTTAACTGAAAGAACATATTATTCTTCACGTTCCTTGTTTGGCTTATTCTCCATGACGTGTTTTGTAGTCGCAAAGAGTATCGTGTGACTTTGTTACCACTCTGGTCACTTTTTTGACATTTTTGTATTAACGGACTTCAGAGAAGCCCATTTTAAAAGCTATTGTATGATATTGTTCCATGGAGAAGACATATGAGTTACGGATTTGTAATACGTAGTACAAATGTTGGACAACTGGAAATTGTGCATTCTCGCAAGATTTTGTATCCAGTCAAAGTAGGGAAGGAAGTGGGTTAATCAAGATAGATGGGTCCCTCATCAGATGCATAGATTGAAAGCAGTGGTGAAACGGTCACAGCCAAATTCCTCAAAAATAATGCCATCTGATAACGGCTTTCTCAACCGCTGTATTGATAAACACAAAAAATTAACACGGAGTAAACAGAAAGGAACTCCTATCTACAAATAATAACTTCATGTGCATATGACATTGCATGATGGCGAGAGAACGAATTGACCTTTAAAACACCTGTCTGCACTGACTAGAAGAATGTATGGATGTATGGAAGATCAGTTTCCTCATCCAATCACTGGTTTCTGAACGCACAAGTTCATATGGATCAAGTAAGTTGACCTCGGTTCGTATTCGCCAGCAACACGTACCCGATAGAATAATTTGTTTCGATTTCACTAGATCCCGATCAGAATGGTTAGGACTCAGATCGTTGAATATTTGACTGACATTGACCATTCATCTAACGTACATATTGTTTTTAAGGTTGTTCATAAAACGACCAATATTTCTTCAGTGTCATATCCATAAATCCACAGAAGTTTTGTTCGTCTAGAATATGTAGTAGTTGTAGTAGTCTGAAATCTCTGTACCGAAATATACAACGTCCTTTCTTTGTCTCCACTAAGACATCAACATATTACTACTATTTTTGCTGTGTTATACTTTCGTATTTGAAAGTATACCCTCACCAAATATTTCGCATGAACTCTGTTGACGTTCGCGGTCATGCTTCACACAATACCCCAAATATCTGCATATTTGACCAGTGAACCATGAAAAAACAACTATTTTGTTATTTTACTCGGTTCACATTGGAATCGTCTGTTTATCTACTAGTTTTCCAACCATTTTTAATCCATGAACTCCCATCAAAATTTATACAAACTTGTGTTTATATTACTTACACTTCACCATGTGCAACTGTTTTCATTCTGAGTGTGCTGCCATTATCGTGCACCTTACAAAAAAAAGTGTAGTGGAACGCTTCTACGAAGAAAATACGATTTGTGAAAAATAAACATTATTGTGCACGTTTTGTTCAACTGTACCAAAAACACTTCTACTTCTTGCGCGCAACGTTCTCTTCGCGTTGCTACCACTTTTCTAAATGCCCTGCTCCCCATGAAATGCTAAAGTTCTCCTTTAATAAAATACTCAACCATGGATTTATTTTTTCTTAAAGACGGGACCGTACGGAACATTTAGTGGTGAGCATAGTCAATCTGGTCTCATGAATCGCTCACTACACAAGTCTGGCTCGGTAGAGAATTCGTTGGAGAGAGAGATATCTCCAATGAATTTGATGTTACCGGTATTCTATGACGAAGTATAAAATAATGGCAAGCAACACCACGAAATTTCGTCATCCACACTTACCACATGGTGGCGGTCATGGTTGCTATTCAAGACTTAGAAAACTGTTTGCATATCATGAGAAAAAGTGGTTTACCTATCGGTTCACTGTTAAAATGCGAATGAAGCGCGTAATCAACCATAACGTTAGTTTAAACTTGGAGTTATCCTTACTCTTTCATTCGACCCCCCTAACACTCTGCCAAGAAAAAACAGCTGATGTTGATCATGCATAATATATACATAATGTTGCACTATTATTTATTATAACAATAAGTGATTTAGAGGCACTTAAACAACTTACTGCATCATCAGGCAACCCAACTTTAATCGCATCAAGTGCTTCTTTCACGTTGAAATACTTCGGAACATGCACTGTTCTGGTTTCCGTTTCCACGTTTGACTGGCCAGAAGACTTTTGAATTGCATCTTTACTATTCAACAAATTATAACGTTCATTCAATGTATCATTCACACGATTCTCACCATTTGTTTTGAATGGAATTTGTATATCCATAAGTCCACCGTTTAACGGTGTGCGAAACACACGAACTGATGAATCGAATACAGAAAATGTTTTGTAATTCCATACACTCAGATTATTCAAATGATCAACACATCGAAGCCACATTTGCTCTGACGTCGTACATATATTTAGAGCGTTCATTTGAAACAAAACGTCACTAATCGAAAATTCCTCTTTCACTGAACTGTTGATTACGTAATTATGAATCATTATAATTGATGATATATAAGCGAACAGAACAATCATTATGAAAACATTTCTACGTTTGTATTGAAAATGCTGATTTTGGTTTTGGCTGACAGTTATTTGGAGTTCCAGATATTTTTCAACTGTAGAAATGCAGCCCTTGCTTTGCCAATCCGCGCACTCATATCTGCATCGGATCCACCTTGATTATCGATGATGCTGCCCAGATATGCAAAGATGTTAATGTCCTCCACGGCATCTCCATCAAGAGTGATTTGGTTGGTGCATGTTGTAATGCATCAGAGAATTTTCCTTTTTCCTTTATGTATGTTGAGACCTACTGCTGCAGAGGCTGCTGCTACACTGGTCGTCTTCTCTTGCATTTGTTGTTGCGTGTGCGAAAGAAGAGCCAGGTCATCTGCGAAGTCCAGATCGTCCAGCTGCATCCTAGCTGTCCAGTTGATACCGTGCCTCCTTCCAGATGTCGACGTCTTCATATTCCAGTCGATGACCAGGAGAAAGAGAAAGGGTGAGAGTAAGCAACTTTGCCTCATACCGCTCTTCACCTCGAACGAGTCTGTTAGCTGTCCATCGTGTACGATTTTGCAGTTGAATCCATCATAAGAATTCCGTATGATGTTGACTATTTTCTCAGGCACACCGTAGTGTCGAAGAAGCCTCCACAGTGTTTTCCTATCCACGCTATCGAATGCTTTCTCGTAGTCGATGAAGTTGATGTAGAGTGGTGAGTTCCATTCAATTAATTGTTCCATAATGATCCGTAATGTAGCAATTTGGTCAGTACACGATCGATGCTTACGAAATCCGGCCTGTTGATCTCGAAGTTGGGCGTCTACGAAGTCCTTCATTCTGTTTAACAATATCCTGTTGAAGACTTTGCATGGTATTGAAAGAAGAGTGATCTTGATTCTCACATCCTCCATGGTCCTTCTGAACGTTTTATTGATACAGATATGGTCAATATGGTTCTGAGTAGTATGGTCCGGTGAAATCCATGTGGCTTTGTGAATGCGTTTGTGCGGGAATATTGTGCCACCGATGAACAGTTTGTTGAAGGCACATAGGTTTGCAAATCTCTTACCGTTTTCGTTCCTTTCTCCCAGTCCATGTCATCCCATGATGTCTTCATATCCAGTGTTGTCCATTCCAACCTTGGCATTCAGGTCTCTCATAAGAATCGTCAACTCCTTTGGTGAACAAATCTCGACGATTGACTGCAGCCTTTCGTAGAATTGATCTTTAACGTCGTCATTGTAGTCATTGGTAGGTGCATCATAACATTGGATGACATTCATTGTAATATCCTCTTTCTTTGTTTTGAAGGATGCTTTAACGATCCTTGGTCCATGAGATTCCCATCCTATCAGTGCCTTTTGTGTATGTTTGGACAGCAACAATGCAACTCCTTGTGTATGTGAAGCATTTTCCTCTTCATGACCAGAGTATAACAGCAGTTCCCCTGAAGCAAGTCTCAGTTGTCCTACTTGTGTCCAATGCGTTTCACTGATTCCAAGCACCTCGAGGTTGTATCTTTTCATTTCTGCGGCAACTTGAAATAGTCTTCCAGTCTCCCACAATGTACGAACGTTCCATGTACCTAAAAAAATGGTTGCTCTGGTTGTCAGAAGAGGCATCAGCCCCGTGACTTCCGAGGGAACTCGGCTTTCATCATGCGACGTCATAATTCTTCTTCCGACTCCTAGGGCAGAGTAAAAATGGTTTTGATTATTATTTTTTGCGGTTAGCGTTTTTTGGCAAGTTAGTTTGTAGTTGCGATGGGGTTTTCCAACCCCATGTCCAACGCTCCTCCTTTATCCGGGCTTAGGATCGGCAGCAACCCCCCTAACACCTTTCCAAGAACAAACAGCTGACGGTGGAATAGATTTGTAGGTCAGGTGGATGATTGTGGTGGTGGTGTTTGGTCCTCTGAGCTGGGTGTTTTGGTTGTGGATCTTTCATTGTTCTTTTGAACAACATCATCAGAACAAACTTCACAAACAAAACACCCAGCTCAGAGGACCAAACACCACAACTACAAACAGCTGATGTCGATCATGCATAATATATACATAATGTTGCACTATTATTTATTATAACAATAAGTGATTTAGAGGCACTTAAACAACTTACTGCATCGTCAGGCAACCCAACTTTAATCGCATCAAGTGCTTCTTTCACGTTGAAATACTTCGGAACATGCACTGTTCTGGTTTCCGTTTCCACGTTTGACTGGCCAGAAGACTTTTGAATTGCATCTTTACTATTCAACAAATTATAACGTTCATTCAATGTATCATTCACACGATTCTCACCATTTGTTTTGAATGGAATTTGTATATCCATAAGTCCACCGTTTAACGGTGTGCGAAACACACGAACTGATGAATCGAATACAGAAAATGTTTTGTAATTCCATACACTCAGATTATTCAAATGATCAACACATCGAAGCCACATTTGCTCTGACGTCGTACATATATTTAGAGCGTTCATTTGAAACAAAACGTCACTAATCGAAAATTCCTCTTTCACTGAACTGTTGATTACGTAATTATGAATCATTATAATTGATGATATATAAGCGAACAGAACAATCATTATGAAAACATTTCTACGTTGTTTAGAATTATGTATTCGACTTGTAATATTCATCATTGATTAATGCTATTACAATAATGTTATCACTTAATTTTTGATTGTCATACAGTCGCGCACGTGTATTATTAAGTAACTATTTCAGGAATGGATTTCATTACATGAATGTGACCTATTTTCTGTCAATTTTACATTATCACTCTTGAGTTAATACGTGACACAATTAAAATAACATATCTTGATGACAAAATAAAATCAAGCTTAATTGAAATCAGCATGTACGCTTGATGTATTTTTCATTTGTTTAGTAGAACAATTTTTGTCTTTTTAAATGCTACGATTGAATGGAATTCTGTTCTAACGTACTAATAAATTGTCTGTGAATGTTGATGATATATTAGAGATTAATTCTCTGACACTGTATGATGTCAAGTATAATAACAAATATTCAGTTTATTACACGTATTACTATTAGATCTTTTCAAACTGACATAAAAATTATTGATGCGACTAAAGGATACCATGGTATTTAACCTTCGACTTGTGATTGTGAACACTCACAATGGCAAGTGTTTCTATCGAATACTTTTTTCTGTAGAAAACGTTTTAAGATGACTATTTTATGTGATATAATTTTAAGGATGATTATTTACTTATCTTAATCTGGAAACATTCTCATATCATTTTTGGAAAGATTATCACAGGTCTGAAAATGTCGTTTCCTTGAAACTAATACCATAAAAGTATATGTTTTACCAATTATATTTGCTTAGTTAAGATTCAAAACAAGCCATCGAATAATGAAATTCTCAAGACTAAAATATATCTATAACTACTTTTTAAATGCGAAAATTCGTTTCGAATATTGTTAATTCCCTTTCCGCTACCAGAAATGTCTAATAATCATTTTATGTATGTTTGCACATAAACTGGTGTTAAGCAGAAAGAGTTCAACATATATACTGTCGTGAGATGATAATAATCGATGGTTAGAGACCCTGAATGAGATGGCTTAGAATCGTTCGCAATGGCGCCGGTGCATTTATTCTTTGTGTTCTCTCAAATCCTAATCTTCTGGATTCTTCAACCCCTCTACTTTTGACTTTCTAAACTTTTCTCATTGAATCATACTTGAATAATATCTTCTAATCCTAACCTCTTCGATTACTTCTAATACCTTTACTACCTCTTCTACTATTGGATTTGATTTGACAATTACATCTCTGTGCTGATGTGGTATGGCAACATGAACTGATGTACTTACGTACGAAGTTCTACGTTGCACCTGACTGACTGACTGACTGACTGATATACTGTCGTGAATTTATCCTGGAATGAATATTATTATAATAGCAACTGGAACTTCATTTCGAATGTACAATGGATGCATGGATTGTGTAACAAGATCAACCATGTTGAAATTTTTGTTGATATCCTCATAACTATCCCAGTCAAGCATTATCGATTGTACTGTCTTATGAAATGATAAAATGTATTAATTTCTAAATGTTTCAAGTGACTAGGCAATCTTATTTGCATTCAGTCACATGGTCGATATCATAAAAACATTATGTATTTTGTGTAAATAAACCTCAATCACCAATTAAATGGATATGGTTATTACCCGTTTCTCAGTTACCCTAATATATCCAAATATCATCTTGCATTTCTGAAATACTTTTCTTAGTCCCTAACAGTTTTAGATGGATGTGTCTCTAGCTGACTGTGAAAACTTCTAGTTTCGATCGTGATATCTGAATACCGTATTTCTAATTTCTCACCTAAACATAGCTTGCCCAAAATGCAAATCTTCGTATGACGATTTATTCAACAGAGACTGAAGAAGACTAATTTCAGTGAATGGTAATCAGTACAAGTATTTGTTCAAGGACCCTGAACACAGTCAAAGGAATTAGGGAACTGAAAGAGATTGCTCAAAAGGAAAACAGTAATTTTAAGTTTTATAAAAGTGAACGATGGGTTACATGCAGAGATTTGAGAGCTTAATATAAGAAATTAAAAATTAAAAAATGAAAATAACTTGCCAGTAAGTAAGAGAATATTTACAGATTTAACAGTTGGATAAAACTTCTTTAGAAATTACTTAAACTTCAGAAAAAAAATCTCGTACATCATACTGACAGCGTTGTTGTTCACATTACGCCTTATCAAAACCCAAACTTTATCCCAGATACGTAAATGTCTTTCGCCAAAAATACAATACCTAAACATCAGCCAAAGAGAAAACAATATGTGAATAATTTCAGTAAATATTATGGGACTGACTGCCTAAGCGATGTGAAATTGCAACACTATACATTGACTCAATAATTCTATAATTATTTCATAAATTCTTATAATTAATCGAAATGCCAAGTACAACAATAATCAAGAAAACTAGAAATTCGAAATATTTAAGTAAACTATAATACATATGTGTTGCTTTTAGGTATTCGGTTAATTCAGACGATTGGTATACCATGGATCATTTAAAATCACAACTATTTTTTTCATACAAGAAATCGACCAGCTTTAGATATGTTTCCTTATTAACTTGATTTCTGTCGATAGTTTATCGACTCATACATATTTACTGTAAGAACTACCTGAACGATATGCAGGATTCGTTAATTGAACATTTTTTTATATGTTTTAGATAAAAAGACCTGCTACAGTTTACCTTTAAGATTCAGATGATATAAAATAATTTGATTTTGACTAATTTGAATAACTGACTCCAACTTCATAATATGACAATTTAGCTAGTATCGTAATTCATCACATGTTTTAATTGTGTAAAGTACAGTGTGATTAGGGTTGTCTAGTGATCAGTATGCATCGATTGTGAATATTTGATGATTACTTGAGAAAATCGATTTATAGACTCAAATACTAAAATGAATTTGCATCGGAAGACAGGATAATTGAATGATGATTCATATTTCTTTTTAGTAGGATAACTCATCATAATCAGAAATTGTTAACACGAAAATAAGTGATCTATAAAGTCATTTACATATATTTATAGTAAGAGAATAATAATTTTTTATGGTTCTATCAAAAGGCAATTATATAAAGAGCCGAATATTAAAACTAGTTCTTGTCCGCAATACGTCTTTCACTTTTTTAAAACGTAATTTTTTATTGTATGAATCATCTGAATAAATATAGCTCAATATGTACAGGAAAGAAGTCCAGTTTCTTCTTATGGTTTACGAAAATAGTAGATCAGCCTTTGATTTTTGTATAATAACCGCTCCAGATGCTTCAAAATTTGTGTCAGTTTGAACATTGAATCCTTTAAGGTGATTGAGTTTCTTATTCAGTCTTGCCAAAACAATGCCAAGATATGCATCATCAATGCGAAGATTTTGTGTAAATGACATTGTAACGGAAACATCACATACAACGTCAGCTCCAATCATATAACCAATACCATAAAAGTATGGAGGATAATAATTCCATGGATATTCATGAAGTGAAACAGCCCATTTTGAACTATAAGCTTCATTTTCTGGTCTCATCACAATTGATGTTGGATGTAGTGGACCGGCAACATATGATTTTATCTCAGAATTTTTAATTGACTTCACGAGTTTCATTGTGTTATTCGGATGAAGTACATAATCATCGTCAATAAACAGAAATAATGGTGTCATATTTTTACAAAAAATACATGCCCAACGAAAAGATAACATCATTTTTGTCGTCAGATTGAAGTATGTATCAAAGAAACCCCCAATCAACAAGTCACCATAGAATCTGCTTTCATTTCTCAACTCCTTTATTACTGACCACCGAGACAGTTCATGTTTTTTCGATTCCCACCATGATCTTCCGTCTAACTGAACATTGACACCATCAAAATGATAAATGTTTGTTTCATTTGGTACTGGCATTCCAACAACAAATACAAATCTGACTGTTAGATTATTCCAAAGACTTTTATTCATGTATGTTTTACGAGCATATGACCGTTGTTCATAGCAATATATGCAAGATTTGATTAAAACCACTAAACCTAGTTTCTCTTTTTCGTGACAAGAATCGCAAGTAGTTCTTGGGGTTTCTATAACAATTAAATGTCCATTATTTACGGGGACCTAGATAGAAGATTACGTAAATATAATGAGTTGTAGAATTTATCAGTTTAAAGATCGTAATAAACTATCTCATATAGTTTCATATAAGTTTTGTATCTATTTGGAACAATATTGTAAACAAGAAAACGTCTTGCGATTATTTTAGTAAATTCTATTTTATGTAAGTGAAAGTGACTAAATAGTGAGCACCGAAATACTCGCTTATTTTGTAACATTTCATAACTAGTTATTTGTTGCAAAGTCTACTTTTAAATTCCCTGACACTTAATTGACCGGTCGCAAATTTCTGATTGAAATCAGAACTTATTTCTTCACTTTAGTCAGCCGTGGTCTTCGCGATGCGTTATACGTCATCCAAAAAAGAGTTTTTAGATAGTGAAGAAAATTTTTAGCTCAGGCGGATTATTGTGCGGAAGTTACGTTCTCTGAGCTGGATGTTTTTGTTGTAAAGTTTAGTGTTTTTCTGAACAACATCATCAGTACAAAGGTCTGGTAGAAGTGAAGTACTCGAATTCAACAGAGTTTAATGACAGAAATATTATTTGTTGAAATGCTAAACCTTAGGTCATCATGAATACGATATTAGATAATGCGACACACGATTACTAAACAAGCTGACTGTTCTTGATCTTCTCACGGTCAAGAAAAGAAAGACCAAGTAACACACTACGCCGAGCTTTGTAGACCGACATTAGAAGAATTCACAGCAGTCGGACAGAACAAGACGTCATGGGCCAGGACAGTATAGGTTGGAGAGTGCTGGCCGGTGGCGTTTGCTTCATTGGAGGTAACAGGAGTCAGTGACTAAGCAAGTAAGTAAGTAATTCCTGATTGTAATCAGATTTCATCAAAGCCTTTTATTTAATTTCACTTATTACTCTATTATAAAATCTGAAATAAATATTCTTTGAGGATTTGGATTAGAATAGTTCCAGAAGGTAACATAATCAAATAGACGACAAGTAAGATATAACTTCTATTCACAAAACTAACGAAATTCACCTTACCAAAGAGTGTACCAATACACTGTAAGACTGGTAAATTAATTCTACATTCTTCGAACATGTATTCAGTTCGTAGGTAGCGAGCAAGACAAACTTCATCAATGGATTATACTGTTTATTTTGGAACATATGTCAAGAAATAATACATATATTAGATATAGTGGTCATCATACATAACCGATACTACTAATATAATGATGGAAAACACTGATTCAAATAATCCGAGTTTGAAAAGTAGAAGAAATTGAAATTGACTAAGGAAAAGTATAACATCTATGATATGGTTCATTAAGTAAGTATCATCTGATATGTATCAACGGCTTGAGTCAATGAATTTGTTTCAATCAACCAATAGATACAATGAATTTCAGTGTCAGAATTCGTAGATTTAAAGTAACTACTTTTATACCTCACAATTAGCCGTGATCTACATGAACATTTACATTTATAATAATTATGTATGAAATATATGAATTTACATGAGTATAATCAAATACAAGTTTGTTTTCATTAAAAGTAAATTTCAATGAATATGACGTACTTCGTTCGGTGGGAATCCAGTCGACATTGCATTCAAGTATTCTGTCATATTGAAATACTTTGGATAATGTTTACCACTTAAAGATTTATCATCTCCAATATTTGAAACATTATTGTTATTGATTTTTTCGTTATAAATTTCATTGAAGTGATAAGTTGTATTTTTAGCTTCAGGTAGTACTTTCAAATGATTTTTAAAGTCAAGAAGTTTTAATGTAGTATTGTTTATAGGTAAAGAAAAGTATGTGAATTGGAACAATTCTGTGGATATTTGAGTTGTTTTTGATTGATTAAAATTACCATTATGTAAGTTATTCAAGGCGTCAATGAATGCTAACCATGAACTTTGTGATTCAACAACTTGAGTAAAAATATCGTCTATACACAAAGTCAATGATTTGTTTCCGTAAACTGTGCTATCTTGTTTACTTGAAATCTGTACATACAAGTATAGATTAAAAAGTAATCCTATACAAATAATTATAAATTTCCACCATTTAATTAGTTTCAGTGTAGGAAACGGTAGGCTGGTTAGCATTTTATATATAGAATGTACAGTTTAGAATAAGATGACTTACTATAAAATAAGAATAATAAATACCATAAAATTATCTATGAGTTCAATACAACCGATTTACAAGAATATGAATAATTATCATTAGAGAATAAAATTTGAAGTTCTACTTGAATTTCGTACTTTATTCCTGACGAATGAACGAGCTAATCAATACTTAGTAGAATTATTTGCAATTTGATTGCTACGCTCACACTGAGTTAACATTTTGAATCTGACTAATTGTGGTAGTTCACATAGTAAAATACGTTTATAACTGTTCGTTCGTATCCAAAAATGTGTAGTATTGATCAATAAATGATCAAAAATATGTTGCTCTTTTCAAATTATTATCAATCGGTCATTAGACATTGGTTTTTCTTATGATTAAGTAGGCGTTTCTTACTGTATAACTGAACAAAAGAATAACTCTCTTCTTTTCCATGTTTCTATGTCTAGTGAAAATATTCTATTTTCTTTGTTATATGAAAATTTATTATATTCATATCATAAGCATTATTTAGTGGAGAATTCACAGCTGGATGTAGCATTGAGAGAACAATATTGAAGAACTTAAGACGTTTGAATGATCTCTTCACATTGTCGCTGTTAGTAAATATTTTAGATGTAATAATATGTATACCTTGGAAAGGTATTAACAAAGGCTTATTTTATAAACAATTTTTGTTGCGTTCGTACTTTCCATTCATTTGTACAGTCTCTGTTTCAGACTATGAAATTGTTGTTTAAATTTAACCTTGATCTTTGGTCACTCTCTCGTTCTCACATTGCTTCACATACCAATTACCGCTCACAAAGTACTCTGCTGCAATCATACTCCTCATTCTCACTTGATCAGCTGCTAAGTGAATAAATCTCTAATGCAACTGTTATCTACATACACGGATCAGAGTGATCTAATTATTCAATTGTTCTAGGTATACACTATCTAAGATCATAAATATATCGTATTTAGCAGTATTGGCAACTTCTTATAATTGTGGATTACTAGAACAAAACTAGAACACGCAACGTAACATCCCATAATATTTTTGTGTCATTCGTTGTCCTTATATTTCTTTTTGAAATAACGTTGTCAACATTCTGATATTGGTAAATCTTTGGTCCTCTGTAGAGTGCATAAAATCGACTTCTTTCGATTATCTCTTAATTATGTAAGCATGCTACCAAAACAAATTTTAATGATCGATCTATTCATTTTATAACAGTTAGGTAATGCAAGGTTAAAGTAAAAGTGTACAGCTGATTAGTACCATAATAGTTCAATGTCTCCAGGTTTCTAACAGTGATCTAACAATGATCGATTGATAATTTTAGTACAACGGAAGCAATATGCCTGATAACAAGTACTTTTATTTACCGCATGTTCTTCTTTTAAAATGCCTGTGTCTCGACCTGTCTCAGATCTAAAGGATTGTATGATGTAATGCTTGTTAAGGCGTCTATAGAATACCCAGAACGCTTATACACGTACATCAACCAAAGGAATAAGAAAGAAGGCAGCAAATCAGCATTACAAGAAGACAATATTATTACGTCATTTGTGGAAGATGCTTGTGGCGAACGTCAGGTCGCTGATTCTAGCACGAGTAATGGAATAATTTCATGGCTGGTGAAAGCTAGAGAGGTTTATGCTGATAAAGGCCAACTTCGGTACCCTGGTGTTGTCAGTCTATCTGTAAAACGTCAAGCCTACGATCAGTCGGTGAGATCGGTTTTGCTTTTTACGTGTGAAACCCGATCTCACCGAGTAAAAGATATTAGAAATGGTAGAGATTATTGTGGTAAAGTTTTGTTCTCTGAGCTGAATGTTTTGGTTGTAGCACTTTCATTGGTCTTCTGAACAACATCATCAGCATAAACTTTTAGACTGAAGTAAAGTATTCGAAATTCTCCACACATGACCAGTTGCTAGTTCTATTAACCTCGATTTTGATTGATTGTTGTTAACCTTAATCCTGTCGTTGTATGCAGTTTTATTTGATTCCATCCCACTTTGATCTGTTTCTTATCCTATGTTTGTCCATGATTCTTCTGTTTAATAAATAAATTGTGTAAATGTCGATGTGTTTGTTGAGTGCTGAATGATCTGAGTGCCAAGCTTTCCAGGTATTAGAAAGCTTTCTGTGTTCGATCACCGTCGTTTCTGAAGGATTGTTAACAATCAGTGGCAACATCATGTTGGTAATGCAGAGGTCCGTCGGAGAGTGTTCACGAGCAGTGACGGTAATTCACTTGGTGTTGCCATCTTGGAATGTCAACTCTGGCGGGTTGGCTATATGCTACGAATAATGTCCCAAAAAATTCCACCTCGCACATTAGTTGCAAAGGATGGGAGTGATTGGAAGAGGTGGAGGATTGGTTGGTGAATCGAATGGTGTTACAGTACGAAAAGAAACTGTACAGGCATGGCTTCTGTTGGTCCTTCACTATTCTCTGATTGGCATCGTAGCAATGTTGCAACTCAATCGTTTGAGACGTCAGACCTGGCTCAGAATAGAAGCCAGTTAAGGTCCTACCGTAACTTTCGCTTTCTTAATGTGAGTGAGAGGAACTTCCTTACCTGGAAAAATTTTACTGGTTGTAAATTTTGTATCTGAGCTGTTTCTCTCACTATTAATAGTATTATTTAATTCCTATGCACTGATTTCTAACCACATTTTTCATAATCCTCGATGTTCATTCTCTATTTCTTCACAACCTCATTTTAATTGTGTCACACACACATATTTTTGTGTCTACGTACACCAGTATTTAAGTGTTTTAAACAAATAAATTTTTGAACTTTTTTTCATGTATTTACTATGAAGATACTTTTCCTCGCCAAAAGACTGGAAGAACGCCACAGTAAGTCTTGTCTTCAAAAGAGGCATTAGGCGCAAACCTGAAAGTTACAATTCCCTAAGCATACCCAGCGTGATTTTGAAAATTTTGAAAGAGATTATTTGGAAGGAGCTGTTGAAATATTTAGCCGAAAACCGGATTTCGGGAAGCAGTATAGGTTGAGAAGTAGTTGATATTGTCTCACAAACTTATCACAAACCAGTGAAAGTTAGTGCTATAGTAAGGATCAAAAGCTATCTATAGCCTTAACAGACTTAACAAATGCTTCCGAAAAAAGTACCTCATAACTGACTTTTAATTAGGTTAAGTGATATCATGGTTGATGGGAACCTACTCACGTGAATAAAGGATTCCCTAGATGAGGGTCAGTGAATGGTATGGGTTAAATCTGATCTGTCTATCTGAAAAACTGTGCTTAGTAGAGCGCCTCACTTTACAGTATTGAGACACGTATAGTTCTTCTTCTACGACAGTGACCTCCCTAGTCTTCCTTCATGGACTTCGCTATTTCCTGACGATAACAAGATATGGAGAGCGATAAAAAAGTGAAGGTTATGGTCTGCGGCGTCAAAATGACTCACAGAAATTACCTGGATTCTCCGTAATCTGGCAGGTGACAATAAACGCTCCCAAGTACATCATGATTTATATTAATTACCAAGACAGATAAATACACATTGGGGTGACACTGGGCTTAATAATTTCATTTAAAGAGTTTCTTATTTTAATTTTAATATCATACTAGAATGGAGTCCAGTTATCACAATATCAAAACGAAACTAAATTTTTTTGATCATTCCGCATCATGAAAGGATATCAGCTGATGGTAATTGGTGAAGCTGATGGTGGATGGGACATGTGTTACTTACAACTGACTACCTCGACAAGCGATGTTGTCTGAAGGTGGTTAAACTAAAACATAGCACCAGTCCACCTAGCCATCAACAATTAGATTGAGCCATGTTAGTAGGTGCAGTTTAGGCAGTTAATGTCATAACCGGTGGTTAGAGATTTTGAATGATGGGGATCAAAATCGTTTGTAGTGGTTTAGATGCGTTCATTCTTTGTCTTCTCTTAAATTCTAATCTACTGAATTCCTCATAACCGTGTTTTTGATTTTTGAGTTTAGTTCACCGAATTCTTCTTCTTACATCATATCTTCGAACCTTAGTCTTTTCCATAACAATCAATACCGCTACCACATCTACTATGGGGGATTAGACCTAGCAACTGGAACTGGTGTACGTACGTGCCAAGTTTGATGTTACAGCTGACCGACTGAAATGTTGAAACCGGTGTTTAAAATTTATACGCATTCAAAGCATTTATGTTTCGTGTGTATCTTGTAGAGAACTAAAGACATGAAAAATTATCCAATGAACCGAATTTTCAGGAATATACTTTCTTGGTTATCTGAAAAGTTTCTTTTATGAACGGTAAAGGAAATAGAAAATAAGTTTATTTTAGTAATCAGATCAAATAGGGACTGCATTCCTTCTTACTTCATGCAGTTTATATCATGTAGAGTTGATTCGGCAGAGATATACAGTGTATCCATTGATGTGATTTGTCCCAAGTGAGAGTTACCAGCGTTATCCAGCAACATATCTCAATGCCCCAGACATTTCAAACATTACTTAGTAAACTAACAGATTGCTAAACTTTAAAAACCATGTCTAACACATACAAAAGAAACTCATTTTCGACGCAATTAAATGCAAACATAATCAACAGATTAAAATAGTGATTTCTAGTCCACTTACTAGTTTGATCAATAGTTCCTTGTTGTACCACAATTTCGGTGGTGCTATAAAATTCAGCAGGGCGCTCGTTAGACGTGGAATAAATGAGTATGGAATACTCTTCTTTCAAATTATAGTACAGCAGTTGAATCTCACTGAAATTTCCAAACATTTTAAAATTTTTTTTAACTTAAATAGTGAATATATAGAATCTAGAATCTAATTTGATCGGTTACTCAACCACTGTAGTATGTGATATTTCGCCATGTATTACAAACTTCATGTTTTACGGATATAATGGTAAATAAAACAGTGTGATTAATCGATTGGGGTGTAGTCTAACAATTGATTGGATGGATAGTGGAATAAATATTTGATAAGCATGTAGTTCCTTTTTTTTATTTGTTCATGAATTAATCTTTAACTAAAAGCATTACAAGTTACCAACCAGTATCTATCTGGGACTACTCATTGTTTTATTCCAATAAACCAATAACGTCATTCAAAAGTAATTGTTATTGAACTACTTAATTTGTTTCCTAAAGTTAGAGCTGGTATTATTGATAAATAAGTGAATAGACAGATAAAAAACATTATCAGTGAGGTTATTTTAGTATCGTTATATAGCATAATTTCATTCTTTTTTCAGATATATTAAACAATTAGATAGTTCGTTATGTTGGTTAAAGTATAATCAAAGCACCAACGATAGTTAGTACTGTACGAGTTTCTTACAAGTGCAGTAATGCATCATTTCCGTTTTACAGTTTCCAAGCAGATGAAGATATTGATAATTAATGATAGATCTTTCGAGTTACAGTGTAGTGATTTCATTTCAATCTTAGGAGAGTTAATGATTCACTTCAATATGCCGTAGATTGATTATACTATTCGATATTGGATTCCTTAATCAAGGTATCCCAGATGTGTCTGTTTAATTACAGGTCTCTGTTTATTATGTGGTGGTAGTAGGTCTCATTTCAGTCCAGACTCAACTGTTTCATTATTTCCTATTTTGAAAATAGCTTCTTCCCTAATTCGTAGATTCGAAAATGATTAATTCAATTCAGGCTACTTTACAGGCAATACCTTTGTGAAGTGGTAAATCCCGTTATATAGAACTTGTAACCTCATCATGAATAAGAAACAATGGTGAGGAGAACTCATTATAATTCCGTACAGTTCTACACTTATCAATGAAATACATAGTCATAACAATTATTTACCCTATAAAATGGAAAATAGTGTCTCACAAATTATCGTGATGTCATTAAAATAAAATGATTTCTCAGTGGCAATACATTCAGAATTTTCTATTCCATAGTGTAAATATTAGGGAACGAAATGTTAAGGCGCCGTATTTAGCTATGAAAAATTCACTTATTAGTAGGTTAACAATAAATCCTTTCAGACAAAAATATAAGTATTTAGCGGACGTGAGAAACTGGGCTATGGATTATACAATTTAGAAAACATATGAGCAACGTCAGAATAATTGCAAATTAAAATACTGCTAGGCTCAATAAATCACCTGATAAGAGTTTAATCGGTAAGTATTAGGTATAAATAAAGTGTGATTGACTAAACACTTTCGCAAAGTGCGTTTATTTTAGAAAATCTCTACACTGTTTACGATAAGGTTTCTCACGTGCATTCTTAAAAACAGGAATATTTTCTTTATAAGAATCAGTATTAGGTAGACTTCATTCAAAGTAATCATTATTCAAAATATAATTCAACGTCATCACACCCCTAATTACATTGACAACTTCCCAAAAAGCGAAGTTAACATTCTGAATATACATGAACAGTTATGAGTAATTGAACAAACAAAAAACTATTGAGAGGTGGCCAATGAAAAAGACACGAAATTCTTCTTTTCATATCTGATGAAACAGATGAATGGAATCTTTTCAGCATTTACTATCAACTGGACGTTTCATGTAATTTGTATTCTATTTGGTGGTAGTTTTCATCTGCCAGCATTGGTACTGACAAGTAGCTATTAATCGGATACTACGAATCCGTTACAAAATGTACGAGCATCGAGCATCTGATTCTATGAAAGAAACTTGCCACTAAAAATAAAGTCAATATACACTCAGGCTAAATCATATGCAACAAATCCTAAACAAGAAATATTGCCAGATTTGACAATCGGTGAAAAGACTCTGCCGAACACATATGAATTTCTATTCCTCAGAATATTTGTAGAGAATACTATGAATATTTTAGTTGAATCTTTCGGTTTAATGACCATGATGCACCTTTTTGTTTTCAGTTACCGATAAACAATCCAGATATATTCGCATTACGAATTCCGGAAAGTATTTGCAATCCATGCCTCAGACAACATGTTCCTGACCTAGTTGTTGTAATCAAATCTTGTAGCTACTGTTCAGCTGAACGTGATCACGCACGAAAAACATTTATGCAGAAACATCTATGGCCGAATATCACTGTGGAATTCGTCTTTGTTGTGGGTGTACCTTATCCAAATGAATCGAACATATTCACATTTGACAGGCATAAATTCAAACTGAAGGATTCTTGGTGGAGGTTATCGAGAAAGTATGACAGGGACAAGTGGACATTTATTAAACGACTTGCAATGGAAGCAGATTTTTACGAGGATATGTTGATTGGCTCTTTTCACGATACTTACTTAAATTTGACCACAAAACTTATATTTACATTCCGTTGGTTATCAGCATTTTGTCCCAGTGCGGTACCGTTATTCCTGTTCTTAGATAGCGATTATGATTTGGTTCCTTGGAATGTGATAAAGTTGTACAGAAATCATACACTAGGTAATTTGAGAGACCTGACTGGTGGGCTTCGACATAGATTTCCAATGGTTGTCAGACCACGCTATGATGGGAATATAAGTAGCAATTGGGCAGTAACATTGAAGGAGTTCCCATGGGCAATATATCCTCCATACTTTTATGGAGCTACCTATATTTTGGGTTCGAATATAGTCAAGCGCCTTGCTGTTGCCAGTGCATTTACTCAGCATATTCGTATTGACGACGCTTACTTGGGTATACTCTTTAACAAACTGAACATTATTCCACGAAACCTCGATGTTATTTCTCTTAAAAGTGGAGAACTCAATATCAAATCTGGTGCAATAAACCTACCACGCTCTGTCAGTAAACGTATAATCGATTGGACGGTCGGTAGGCTTAAGTCCAATCATTGAAATTAAAGTCATTTGATATTTTCAGTGATTATAATTAAGGGTTTTGTTGTGCTTTGGTATTTGATTCGATTAAAATACTTAATATGAACATCAAGCTTATTGCGTGTACATCTCCAGAAGAAAAGTATTTCAATCGAACTAGTTAACTATTTCTCGTTGTAATATGAAAAGTTGATTAACAGTTTTTGAGTGATACTTAGTTATCAATAATTGAACTGTCAAAATTCTGACTGTGTTAATTAGTATTCACATTCTTCTGTATATAGGATTGTTTCATAACAAAGTTTAAATTTTGGTATCTGTTCTTCTTTAATTTTCCTTACATCAGTTCGGTTGAATAGGAATTTGTTAACAGATATTTAATTACTCTAAGAAGAAAAATAAACACCAATGTTACTCATTCATTCTCAAAGGTAACAATCGGTAACCATAGCTCTCTATGAAAGATCACTTCGTCATTACCGAACAATGATTGAGCAAAACAGTTTGAAGATATTTAAAGATGAAATGGTCAAATTTCCATTTAAAATTGACAAGACTGAGAATGTCTAGCTGTTCAACAAAGATCAGGTGTCCAGTTGACAAAACAAAAATAATGAAAAGAAATAAAACCGTTTAACATTGATACAAAACAACAAGTATTTCAGTAAGTAAGTAAGAAAGTCAGAAATAAATTATCTTGTTATGTCAATTAACCTCAAGCCATCAGTCATGAATCTCGAATCAATTGCAGCATCATAGTTTAATGAGCTAAGTATCATGAGTGTAGGAATGTGTTTCAAATCAATGAACTCATTATTAGTTGTAATTTTCTTCTGTCTAGATTTAGGTCTGCAAATTGAATATTATTTATATCCTTCACTTATTCAATTCATAGTTACAATAAGTTCGCTCGCTAATCAGTCGAATTCAGATACACATAATGAAACAATAAATTCATTAATCTGAAATTCATATCAATATCTAAAAAT
The DNA here is from genome assembly GCA_944470395.2 of Schistosoma turkestanicum. NCBI lineage: Eukaryota > Metazoa > Platyhelminthes > Trematoda > Strigeidida > Schistosomatidae > Schistosoma > Schistosoma turkestanicum. Next base: position 11,475,114 of record OX103979.1, on the reverse strand, counting down.
GATGAGTAGGAAGTATTTAGTTCTAATTATTTTCTTCATAACGATCTTTAGATTATTTATTCGATTTTAGATAAACTTCCAAAAAAAGATTAAATCGATCATCGATCAGTATTTTTTTCTTTTGTTGTGTTTAATCAATATTTTATAAAATAATTTTCAGACTAGGTTACATGGATCAACTTTCATTTGTTACTTATTGATTATTTATTTATGAAGTAGAGTTATTTGTCTGTCTGCCACATACTGTTGACCTATTTTTTGTTAACAATTCGGATCGTAATTGTATTCTCTCATCTGTTTCCTCAAAAGCAAAATCTTCACTACTATTGAGCATTTAATAATGTGAATCAATTCAACATATATCGTAACAGCAAGTTTATGACATCTTGAAAAATTATTGTTATGTAGGTGGTATTTCTAGACGAATCATAGTTTAACTTTAGAAAAAACACAAAAGCCTATTATGTAATTTGATTAACTTTCATGAAAAACACACGTTTCTCTCAGGTGACAACACACGATTTCATCAATAGTTCTTCCGGTAGAAAGTGCGAAATTCAATTATACAAATCGATATCATCTTGATACAAGTCGGCAAGACATTTGAATAAAAGTCATTCTCCGATTGAAATCGGAATGTGAGAAGATAGCAGTTAGGTGCGTATCACTGTATTTCGACCAGTCGGAATCTATCTGAAACTATGATTAGCTTAGTTATATGAATTATCGGACAACAACGCATCCCAAATATGAAATTATACTTTATCTACGATCACACAATAAGTGAAATCAAGTGAATCAAGGCGTATATTATTAATGAGCAATGATCCAGGAAAAGTAAAAACTGCTTAGGAAGAGGGATTACAATGATATGTCGCTGATGTCAGTCGATCACAACAGAGAACTCTAATTGTCTGCCTAACGCGTCTTCAATACTGTTGAGACAACAAAGAAAGTAAGCAACAATGTTTTACACGGCATTCACGTAATGAATGGTGTCATACTCTTTCGAAGCATCTTAATTTACTGATTCTCATCGCCACTGTCTCTCAACTAACCATGAAATCATTTTCCGCTGCGTCTCTAAATTCGTCTCTTTAGTGTTGATTGTATATACAGAAATCATTGCGAATAAAAGTAGAAGTACCACATGTAGACATTAATAGATTCAAGTTCACATTAGCTTAGGCAACAAAAGCAACCAAGTGTTTAGTGAACAATACTTAATTTACATAATTTTACACCAACACGATTGTTTAAACGAAAATATGAACAGACAAAGTGAAACAGGAGTGGTGAAATCACAAACATTTTTGATAGGCTATCTTGTATATTAGTCAGTTCAGATGGAGTAGTCAACAGCTCAGCAAAACCATCTAATTCGCAGTACATAACATGAACAACAGTCATGTGTTGTTTCATTCATGTGTCGTGCAAGGTACAAAAATATCCAGTTATGATTGGTTTTTGTTCGCCATCCAATCAATTATGTTTTTGACAGTGTTTATTTTTATATTGATGACTCCAGATGGAATTTGTTTTTCCGATGCATCAATTCGAAACTGATCCATACTAATCAGTGTCCTATTTAATCGACTCAACACAATTCCTAAGAAAGAGTCATCTATACGAATATTTTGTGTGAAGGCCATGGTCAGAGACGCATCACTGACAACATCTGAACTCAGCAAATAACTTATGCCAAAGAAGTAAGGTGGATAATCGTCCCATGGGTATTCATTCACTGAAACCGCCCACTTCATATCAAATTTCCCTGTTGACGGTCGTACCACTACACTCGTAGGATGTACTCTGCCTACAACAATCGGTCTCAAACTCGAAGAATGTAAACTCCTTATAAGATGAATTGTGTTTTCAGGCAGTAATACATAGTCGTCATCGAGAAACAGATACAAAGGTGTTTGGCCCCTACAAAATGTAGCAGCCCATCGATATGACAATACCATCTTCGAAGTTAGGTTGAAATAAGTATCGTAGAATGAGCCAACCAACATGTCCTGAAATTTACGACTCTCATCATACAGCTTCTTAGCAGCAATCCATCGTGAGTTCTTGTAGAGTTTCGAGAATCCCGAAGCACCCCGATGAAGATCAACATTGACTCCATCGAAGTGATACACATCCGTTTCATTTGGTTTCGGAAGTCCAACGACGAAAACAAATCGAATTCGGAAATCTTTCCACAAGTGTGATTTCATATACGTATCTCTTGCATACAACCGCTTTTCAAAACAATAGACACACGATTTCACTATTACTATAAGATTTAGATTTTCTGGTGGTTTGGTGGGGTCACAAGCACTCGTTGGTAATTGTAAAACAATGATTGGTCCTCCGTTGATCGGCATCTGAAAGGGAACGTCAAAGAAACCAAGCGATTATCACTTTGATGAACTGGTGGAGGAAAATCAAATTCTACTTGAAATCTATATCAACGGAAGGCGCACTAAAATGCAACATTATTGTTTGTGTGAGCGCCTCAATGGTCCAAGATTACAAAAATGAGTAGTGTTAGAAATTCATCAAATGCATTATTCATGTAATTGTAGCCACTTGAATGTAACATCGTTACATTGACATACCACGATCATCCAAAAACATGTTGACATCGAAGTGGAATTCGAGTGATCTATGGAGATTGAATCGAATTACTACAAAAACAAACGTTTCAGCTGATTGGATGTCCAACTATCAAATGCATAAATTGTAAGTTGAACTTCTGGTAGTTTAGTGGCCAGTTGATGCCAATGGTCACTGTCTTAAATTTAACAACCAAATCATGTTAGTGTGGAAAGTCAGTAATACAGTTTGAGGCACTACGGCCTATGTAGGGAAGTTTATGGCCACTGAACTCCAGTGATAATTCAATCAGCACACAAACTGTGGAAATGACCATTTAAGCACAGTTTACACACATGTTATGTCTGTTACGTGTTTCGAAATACGAAATGTCGAACAGTCTGAAGAACAAACAGTTTATTAGCTTCCCAACCGGGATGTTTACTTTTCGGTAGAACATGCACAAACTACTTACTTTGATTCCATCCACATTCCATTCAAAGTAATTCATCTCTCTATGAGTGGTTTGTTACCAGTGCTCGAGTATAACTTGTTGGTTTGTTGAAACAAACAGCTAACACATGCTATGTCGCTTACTCATAGGTATTTCTCAAGTGTATTTCGAACTCATGATCATTTTTCACAATTGCAAATCTGTACCTAAAAACCAGTACTCTGAATGACGAAGTGATACATATTGATGTTCTGTTATCGTGATCACCTTGTATGAGAAATCTGCATCAACCTGGTTGAAATTGTTGACGAAAACTGCCAGTCTCACGACTAACAGAATATAGAATTAATAGAGGCTAATTCAGAAATATTTACTACCTTGGATATTTAGTTACACGCTGACTAACTTGAAGTACAGGTCAATAGATCTGTGTTTCATAATATTCCGTAGCCGTATTCTACAATACGGTCACTAACTCAGTTGATTTCTACTTTTTTACTATAAGAAAGTAAGAATATTTCACGAATTAGATTGAACTACGATTTATCATATTTGCCTCGTTCAACCGTCTTCGTGTCGTTCATCGTTATTCTGAAGACAGTTCAAAGTCGCTATCAATTCGGCTGTATTTTTTCAATTCTAGATAGCTAACAACTAGTCACGTGAATTGTACAAAGCATGCGTAAGTCTTCACACTGCTAGGTCTTCATGTCTTCAAATATTCACAGATGAAACAAGTCGGGTGGCTAATACATTTTAGTGTTTGAGTAGGCCAACTCAGCAGTGATTAAGTTTCTGTTGGGTTATGATATTGATAAACGACCGACACGCATCCAGCATACGCATCACCTCCATAGTATTCGACTCCAGATGTTACTTCACCAAACAAATTGTCATTACAACCGTGTTGGGATTTAGATGAAAGTGACTGACTACTTTTTCGACTGTTTGTAATCAGAGTGAAAATTGGATTGGTAAGCTCTTAAGATTCATCAAAATGCCACGTATATCGGATGAAGGTTGACATGATCTCCACATTCACTCACCATAATCAAAATAGTTACAACTACTGTGAATAAAAACGTTGTTGTAGGCAGATTTTCCAATGCGATGCACATCTGAGATAGGCATAGTGAATATCCACTGGAAAACAAATGGCATGAATTTAGACTAAAGTCTCCCCTCATCATTCCTCATGGAAGGATGGAAACGGCATAAATCACTTCGAAACACATGCATATTACATCTCACCTTATATCTCACTGAAGGATGTGAACATACTATTTGTTGACGTATCCGAGTGTTTGAAACAAAATGTGCGTTTGTGTGTGCATGTGAGTTGGCAATACTAAGCAGTTTGATATTTCCATCGAAATTATTCTCCCGTTCAATACAAGTTCTTTGTTCATCTGTGTACCGATGACTGAAACCATCAGTTGCATATCTGACGGTACACTGTTTAACTGAAAGAACATATATTATGCTTCACGTTCCTTGTTTGGCTTATTCTCCATGACGTGTTTTGTAGTCGCAAGGAGTATCGTGTGACTTTGTTACCACTCTGGTCACTTTTTTGACATTTTTGTATTAACGGACTTCAGAGTAGCCCATTTTAAAAGCTAGTGTATGCTATTGTTCCATGGAGAAGACATATGAGTGACGGATTTGTAATACGTAGTACAAATGTTGGTCAACTGGGGATTGTGCATTCTCGCAAGATTTTGTATCCAGTCAAAGTAGGGAAGGAAGTGGGTTGATCAAGATAGATGGGTCCCTCATCAGATGCATAGATTGAAAGCAGTGGTGAAACGGTCACAGCCAAATTCCTCAAAAATAATGCCATCTGATAACGGCTTTCTCAACCGCTGTATTGATAAACACAAAAAATTAACACGGAGTAAACAGAACGGAACTCCTATCTACAAATAATAACTTCATGTGCATATGACATTGCATGATGGCGAGAGAACGAATTGACCTTTAAAACACCTGTCTGCACTGACTAGAAGAATGTATGGATGTATGGAAGATCAGTTTCCTCATCCAATCACTGGTTTCTGAACGCACAAGTTCATATGGATCAAGTAAGTTGACCTCGGTTCGTATTCGCCAGCAACACGTACCCGATAGAATAATTTGTTTCGATTTCACTAGATCCCGATCAGAATGGTTAGGACTCAGATCGTTGAATATTTGACTTACATTGACCATTCATCTAACGTACATATTGTTTTTAAGGTTGTTCATAAAACGACCAATATTTCTTCAGTGTCATATCCATAAATCCACAGAAGTTTTGTTCGTCTAGAATATGTAGTAGTAGTAGTTTGAACTCTCTGTACCGAAATATACAACGTCCTTTCTTTGTCTCCACTAAGACATCAACATATTACTACTATTTTTGCTGTGTTATACTTTCGTATTTGAAAGTATACCCTCACCAAATATTTCGCATGAACTCTCTTGACGTTTGCGGTCATGCTTCACACAATACCCCAAATATCTGCATATTTGACCAGTGAACCATGAAAAAACAACTATTTTGTTAATTTACTCGGTTCGCATTGGAATCGTCTGTTTATCTACTAGGTTTCCAACCATTTTTAATCGATGAACTCCCACCAAAATTTACACAAACTTGTGTTTATATTACTTACACTTCACCATGTGCAACTGTTTTCATTCTGAGTGTGCTGCCATTATCGTGCACCTTACAAAAAAAAGTGTAGTGGAACGCTTCTACGAAGAAAATACTATTTGTGAAAAATAAACATTATTGTGCACGTTTTGTTCAACTGTACCAAAAACACTTCTACTTCTTGCGCGCAACGTTCTCTTCGCGTTGCTACCACTTTTCTAAATGCCCTGCTCCCCATGTAATGCTAAAGTTCTCCTTTAATAAAATACTCAACCATGGATTTATTTTGTCTTAAAGACGGGACCGTACGGAACATTTAGTGGTGAGCATAGTCAATCTGGTCTCATGAATCGCTCACTACACAAGTCTGGCTCGGTAGAGAATTCGTTGGAGAGAGAGATATCTCCAATGAATTTGATGTTACCGGTATTCTATGACGAAGTATAAAATAATGGCAAGCAACACCACGAAATTTCGTCATCCACACTTACCACATGGTGGCGGTCATGGTTGCTATTCAAGAAAACTGTTTGCATATCATGAGAAAAAGTGGTTTACCTATCGGTTCACCGTTAAAATGCGAATGAAGCGCGTAATCGACCATAACGTTAGTTTAAACTTGGAGTTATCCTTACTCTTTCATTCGACCCCGCTAACACTCTGCCAAGAAAAAACAGCTGATGTTGATCATGCATAATATATACATAATGTTGCACTATTATTTATTATAACAATAAGTGATTTAGAGGCACTTAAACAACTTACTGCATCATCAGGCAACCCAACTTTAATCGCATCAAGTGCTTCTTTCACGTTGAAATACTTCGGAACATGCACTTTTCTGGTTTCCGTTTCCACGTTTGACTGGCCAGAAGACTTTTGAATTGCATCTTTACTATTCAACAAATTATAACGTTCATTCAATGTATCATTCACACGATTCTCACCATTTGTTTTGAATGGAATTTGTATATCCATAAGTCCACCGTTTAACGGTGTGCGAAACACACGAACTGATGAATCGAATACAGACAATGTTTTGTAATTCCATACACTCAGATTATTCAAATGATCAACACATCGAAGCCACATTTGCTCCGACGTCGTACATATATTTAGAGCGTTCATTTGAAACAAAACGTCACTAATCGAAAATTCCTCTTTCACTGAACTGTTGATTACGTAATTATGAATCATTATAATTGATGATATATAAGCGAACAGAACAATCATTATGAAAACATTTCTACGTTGTTTAGAATTATGTATTCGACTTGTAATATTCATCATTGATTAATGCTATTTCAATAATGTTATCACTTAATTTTTGATTGTCATACAGTCGCGCACGTGTATAATTAAGTAACTATTTCAGGAATGGATTTCATTACATGAATGTGACCTATTTTCTGTCAATTTTATATTATCACTCTTGAGTTAATACATGAGACAATTAAAATAACATATCTTGATGACAAAATAAAATCAAGCTTAATTGAAATCAGCATGTACGCTTGATGTATTTTTCATTTGTTTAGTAGAACAATTTTTGTCTTTTTAAATGCTACTATTGGATGCAGTTATATGCTAAAGGGCTCATAAAATTTATTGATATATATTTATGTGTTGCACAAACAGTAACACATCTCATCTACCTATAAAATTATCATTTTATCAGGTTAATGATCTTTTGATTAAACTTTACTCATTCGTTGTGATACTGATAATAATCTTATCAAACCATTCGATTCATTTACCTTTTTGTTTGTAGACAAAAATATTAGGCTCACAAAACTACGCAAATTGTACGTTGCTAAATAAATCAGCTCTCTTATTGCTATCTCATATATATATATATATATATATATATATATATATATATATATATATATATATATATATATATATATATAACTATGCTGGTATTATTTTCTAAGGTTACTGTCCACGTGAATAGGCGGCAATAATAATGAGCATTAACAGCATATAATACTTTACAAGAAATCATCAGTAATATGTGCAGATTCATAGTTTTACTGATAGTGCTTATTGATAAAACAAGCTTATTCTTTTCTTGTTTCATGAAATCGGGTTTTTTGTGCTCAAACTTGCTGATGTTTATTCAAACAAGCACTATTCAGTGTTCGTTGTTACAGATAAAAGCTGCTATCTTTAGAAAGACTGTAAAAGTTTTGTTATACAATAACCAGTTTGTCATTTTCTAGACATATAGTCTCAGTCTTACTCATCACGACAAAATGTTTTTTGTCAGTGTTGTGTAATGTTGTGACGTTATGTTAACTGATGCCTTACTGTATTATAGCCAACTGCATCAACTTTTCTCTGGTAATAATAACCTTTTCATAGTATCTTTCTTCTGGAAAACCAAGGTGAAATTTCTCTTTCCCATTTCGACTTCTTTTGCTATGTGTTTTATCATGTTAATCCGGAATGGTAACTTAAGTCAACACACGTGATGATACTTATATATCTGTCTACTATATAATCTGTAAGATGGGTTTTCAGTGGTGAAGTGATTATTTCTTACATTTGGACTTATTCAAAATGTTTGACATATCAATAATTAAATTAGTATAATCATATCGTTATTATCAACTTGGAGATGATGGAGAAAATTTATAGCTCAGGTGGATAATTGTGAGGGAGTTTCGTTCCCTGAACTGGATGTTTAGGTTGTGTTGGGGCTTTCATTATTCTTCTGAATAGCGAATAGCTGAGCAAAGTGGAAGATACATGGTACACCTAATGATCATTGATGCACACTACAGATACCAACACAACATTGATAAACAGAAAAAGGTTACTGGAGTAAACATTTTTTCAGATGATGTTGTTCAGAAGAACAATGACAGCTCCACAACCAAATCATCTAGTTCAGGGAACGAAACTTCATCACAATATTTCAACTTCGTCCAATAATATCGTAATTAGTACATGAGAGTTGTGCTGATGATAGTTTGACAATATAGATTGACTGTCTATGAATAGTGGTCGCGCAGTTTTGCAAAATGATTGAACTTGTAAATGGAAGCCATAAAATACCAACTTAATGGTTTATAAGTGAAAAGTTCGGTCACGGGACTTGAAGGTGGTCATCTCGATCTCTTCTAGGGTCATGAATTCACACTGTCGATGAGTCTTACACTATTATAAAACAACTATCCCAGGTTTCCTGGTTTTTAACTTTGATGTGAATTAGACCAATGTTGTCAGTGTATTATTTCACTCCTATCAACACAATTTTTGTGTCCAATTTGTTTCCGTATGAAAAATATTAACTTTGTCTCGCTATTATCTTTTGATTAATGATTAAATCATGAAATTTATATATCCAATTGGATTAAATCAAATGCAATGTCAAAGCTAGTAACTGTGTAGGAATTGATTGAAACAAATAAGAACAGGAATAATAGTGGTAATAATAATCTTGGTTTACACTAACATCTAACAGGTTTTACTATTCCGATTTTTAAGAAGGATGGGGTAATATGTTTAAGTTTACGATGATTTTGACCATACACTTGTTTACTAGCATCCATGTCAATTTGCGTTAACACTCAATTCTTATACATATACATACTGGTTACAACTAAGTAGCTCGTTTATGTAACACAAATGACTTACACTGGTTATAGTAAGGCTAATAAGAATGATTGTATTTTCTGTACGTCTAAAATACTGGTTATAATAATTAAGGTGATTATTATTTTACTATATAACTTGTCAGAATTATTACTACAATTGTTTGAACGAAACCAATGTTTAGGCATCAATTTTGTTGTTTCTTTTAGAAAATAAAGTTGTTTTTTCTTGTTTTCAATCGATAGATCTTTGAGAGATTATGTATACTTGGAGCTAATTTAGATGCACGCAATGATTCCGGATTGACTGTGTTGCATATGAAAGTACACGATAATAATTTCGAAGATGTTTTGGCCCTGTTAATTCGTGGTGCCGATCCAAATCTATGTGATATTAATGGAGCAACTCCTTTACATTATGCGATGACTGTAGGTTTTATTGGTTTACATCTAAATCTTTCTTGAAGCTAATATGACACCTAGTAATATTTAATAAATATTTTCGTTGCTGTCAGGTAAGTATTGGATGGACCTGGAAGTTGATTTATGTGCGTGTGCGTAATGTGTACGAGAAAAGTTCACATCAGTGGTGGATAAGTCTTAATGGAAAATAGAAAAAAGAACAGATAGTAATAGTAATTGCATTGATTGCATTGAATTCGTTGTTTCGAAACTGTCATCATCATTTATTCATATTAATACTAATTCTAAGTTTGTAAAAAAGATAATTTTTTGATTAGTTGTCGAAGTTTGTCTCGTAGTGGATTTAGATGGAAATATAGATTTCATAGGTACCCGGTTTACAGCAACAACTGATGGTCCAGAGTACGTTCTTCAACCAGTTTATTTTTGAGGTATCCTGTAGTAGGACGTGGGAGCTATCCAGTGCTTATTGATTTTCAATGGTGCCACAAGTGAGTTTAATCTACGACAAATGTAGCTCGTGGTATGAAGTTCTGTTTTCACCAAGAAATAAATCATTTGTGAAAAGGGAGTGAAGAATATGTTTTCTTATGGTTTCAGTAAGATCTTGATCAGATTTTACGATTAGAAGTCGAAATATACTGATGAAAAGAATAGCGAAGTTAATGGTAATCATGTTTTTGTGTAGAGTGCTAATAATTATAATGACAACTTCACAAACCTTGTGGTTTCAATCTTTTCTGTAGTTTTAGTTGGCTTTCGACAGAAAGCCTCCTGAATCTGTTAAGTAGTATATTTCGGGATATACTCACAACTGAGATGTAATAAATTTGATGAACTGCTCGTTGATATTAATCAGACAAATCGACTTAACAGCTAGCCTTATACATACTATTTATCATGTATTTCCTATTGCTTCACTACGTTGTTGATCAGTCACTTTATAAGATAACACGATCTTCATCAAGTGTTGTCGGTAAACTACTACGTTTTGTTTGTAAAGAGTTGTGACATTTCTTTAGTATTTCAGGGGTATTAGATTTTCACTGATCCAGTTTAACAGTATTATGCTCATCCCAAAAGCAACATTATAAGTAAATAGACGAATTAGTGCATACGTTTCTCTTTTGCTTCTATATTTGTTGATGCATACAATCTTGTTCATTCATGTTCATTGATGTGTGAATATCACTTTTGTTCCTTGTTAGTATAATGCATCCATCCATACTATTCGTGCATTATTGGCATTTGAAGCGGATCCCTATGCTTTGGATAATAATCAACATAGTTGTCGACACTTATTATGTAGTAATTCTGAAAGGTTAGTTTGAAGTCAATTATGTTGATAGTTTTCTAAAAGTGTATTTTAATGGAAATACTAATTATTGTACAAGTTTTCTCTCTTGTGTTGACTTTCAAGATAGTTTTGATGATTGACTGACTACTTTTCATTTAAAATTTTGCGAGAATGAAATGGATACACAGATCATTGATCGCATTATTTTCGTAACTTCACTAACACGACTTTCTGACGTTGAACGTGTATCCAAGTCGAACTTATAAATTGTTGTTATTATTGACACGCTGTCTGAGGGACCTATGCAATCGTTATGCAGCTGATGTTACTGTATGGTTACAATTAGTGAATGTTTGTCTTCAGTGCCGTTTTCGCTTTTTTATTCAGCACACAGTATTCGATTACAGCCTTTCACTTTTGAAAACAGACAAGTAATGACTTGGTTTCTAAATTTCAGATTTTCCTTGAAGTTTAGTCTACACTGTACATATAATGCTGTCATACTAAGCGTGAATTACTTATTGATGAATTACTACTTACTTATTTATTGACTGAATAATGTTGAAATACTTGGATGAATCGCTTTTATGCGATATGGAGATGAGAACGGATGCGAAGTTTTTAAAGTGGAATGCATGAAGTCTATTTACAGTGCTCTTCGATTTGATTTCACAGTGTATCATTTTGTCATTAGTTAATCAACAATGAAACCAAAGTGTTTATGTAATACTGTACAGATGTTTCTTAATAAAGCTCTTTTTTATGTATTTTTTTTGCTATAAATTTTCAGTTATGTGCCTACACCTGATCGGTAAGTTGAATGAATGATTAAAAATAATAATAATAATACCACACAGGCATCCTTCTGTTATAAATACAAGGAAAAGTCTTCAGCATGTTGTTGTTTAACAGGATGAAAAATTTAGTATAAGCATATCTTCGAGATCAACAGTCTGGATTCTGCGAATTTTAATTTTGTACTGAACGAATAGCGCGCGAGACTACGGAACATTGTGGAACAATTGAATGAATGGAATTCACTAATCCACATCAACCTCATTGACTAGGAGAAAGCGTTCGACAGCGTGGACAGGATGGCACAATGTCATGCTTCAGAAGTTAGTCAATATCATACGACGTTCATATGCAGCTGAACAATCCAGACTTCACAAATGATCTGGCTCTCCGTCTCACATGCGGTAACAAATGCAGATGACGGCGGTCAGTGGGGCAGCAGCAGCCTTGACAATAGTTGATGTCAAAATGCGCAATGAAAAAGCAAGATCCTCCTATGCAACGCCACATGCACCAACAAAATCACACTCAATGGAGATGCTTCAAAAGATGTTAAAACTGTTATGTTGTATAGAGGGGAAAATTGGTGAACTACAATAGTGATCATGAAAAAGATACAGATGTTTATAAACAGTTATCTACGCAACAACCTTTTATCGAGAGAATAAACTAGATTTCTGTGGATGGTGATAAGCAGTTGATGCACGTATAGCAAAACGAACTGATCAATTCCAGTCCTCACCAATAATGCAAGATTCAAACAACCAATACAAATAAACTAAACTTCACTCCATTGCACAAGTCATTGGCTATCTGAACTCATCTAATTGGATAATGCGATAACGTTGTAAGAGAAAAGTTCTTAGTTCCGATCCCGGACTGAAGATCAACTCTGAAAGGCAGGTACATCCAACTGACGAGTCTCAAATCGAACAGAACGCTCATCCAATCTTGCACTGCTAACCACCATCCATCTCTGCTTGAAATGTATTAATAATCCAATCCACTAATTATGACTAATAACAAACAACGATGGCTAGTAAAGAAAGAATCACGTTGGGAGAATACCAAGGGTGGCCGAATCAAGACATGGCATCAGGTACAGCATCAATGATACACAAGGTGGATCGGGTGAAAAAGAGAAGACAAGGAATGGCAAAGCAAAGGCATTATTTTTACAAATAAAGAAGGTCTGAAGCTCAAAACAACTGTCAGTCAACAGCGAAGTCAGAATTTTCAATGCCGATATCGATCAGTTCTATTGTAGGTAACGGGGACTGGTAGAACCACGAAATCCATCACTCGAAAAGTTCATGTGTTTAATAACAGTTGTCTACACAGGATACTGCAGATCCATTGTCCAGACACGATCAGCAACAACTTACTGTGGGAGAGAACGGACCAGATTGCAGCTGAGTAAGAAATCAGAAAGAAGCGCTGGAGGTCTATAGACCATGCTCTTCAGAGGCTACCTATCTGCATCACCAGGTAAGCCTTAACTCGGAATCTTCGAGGCTAAAGGAAACGAAGTAGACATAAGAACACACTGCGTCAAGAATCGGAGACCGACATGAAAGTAATGAACAGCAATCGGAAAGAACAGGAAATTAAGGCCCAGGATAGAGTAGGTTGGAGAATGATGGTTGGTAGCCAATGCTCTATTCGGGGTAACTGGTGTTAATTTTGTATCACTGCAATTATATGCAATGTCTCTCCCGGAAAATATCTCCTGTCGTCTGTAGTTCTACAGTATGTTAATTACAAAACAATATTAGACTATGAAATCTCCCAGTAGTTTCTGTTTACAATTTTAACATTGCAATCAATAGTAGTCTTGAGTTATTTTTGTTGAATAATGAGAATAATTCTGAAATGCTTTTGATTCTATTGCTTATGCTGGAAAATAGGAACCATTGTGATTCCTGTGATACAATTGAGGGTGAGATGGCGATCCAAAACCATCTCAATAATTAAACAAATACACTCATTCATATACCAGTGCTATACTTATTTAACATTTAGTTAGTATACAGGGTTACTCTAAAAACATACGAAATTCGCGTGAACTAATGCAAGGAATATAATTGTCACACTTGAACAAAGTTCTCATTTATCCTAATGAAAAAAAAAATTAACACTTCAGTGTTGCTAATGCATTAAACTGAAATCAGATTATGCTAGAAAATATAAACACGATTTCATACTGCCTTAATGTTGTAACATAGGGAAATAAACTGATTTCATTTTATCTTTTTCATAAATCTCAGCCAGTATTTAACATACCTTGGAGAGTCCTTTACACTCTGGTTGTTTTCCTGTTGCCAACCATCAAATCTATTGATTAATCTCATTTGAATGCAGTGTGATTTTCCTTAGACTAATTTGCATTACGTGGTTGTGAAGATTGTTAAGTTACACATTTTTGAAACCGTGAATCGATCAATGTTAGACCACCATTAGAAACCTGGAAGCACTGGAGGGCCGTTTCGTCCTGGTATTGGACTCTTGTGCAGTGCGCATCCACGACTCCTGCATCTCGCAGGATTCGAACCCTGGGCCTTCGGTATTGTGCGCGAAATTAACAATCTTCATTGATCGATTCATGGTTTCGAAAATGTGTAAGTTAGACTAATTGTTAAAAGAAAATATTATTGTTATTTATAAAACTATTCAAAACTACCTGTTTATAGTGCCTTGGAAATTTTAATTAATTGTTCATTGTTAAATTGTAGCCATTGAAGAAATTCTCTTATCCACTACTTCATTTGATTTTAATTATTCAAATCAAAGCAATCAAATGTCAAAATTTCAAACAATGTCTAATAATGACTTATCGAATGGTATGAGATTACGTTCATACAATTCTCATTCAGAAAATTATACTATAAATAACGATAATATGAAACAGCAAAAATCACGTAAAAAATTATCAAAACTACAAAGGCGATTGAAATCAAAATACTTTGTTCTAAATTAATTAAAGTCATATATTTTAGTTCAGCGATCTAATGCAACAACTTTGAAAAAGTAAGCTGTTGTTGAATAGTGATCCGGAAAGTTATATAGAAAGTTATACATATATAAATATATATATATATATATATATATATATATATATATGTATATCCCGACCGTTGCTGTTACCTTGAAGTGGTGGTCGGGCTTGCCTATCATGATGACCCAACCGAGCTATATTGACTGGAACTATGTTCCTGAAGGTCCTACTATGCCAGGCAGGTCGACTGGAGAATGAGCAGACTAAAAGCAGCTACTCATAGTCATTCTTCTGACTGCAGAGCAGAACTATCTCTCCTAGACTGGATAGTCGATTGTGCACTGTCCGACTGAGCGGGACAGTAAGTATTCGGAAAGATAGGGACACCCGTCGTTTCCTCTTCGTCGTATCTGCCTATGCCCCTACTGACTGCAGTTCAGACGAGGCGAAAGATCATGTTTACAGAAAGCTTTCGGACCTCCTCCAAAATGTTAAGCGCTTTGATGTAGTAATAATGGCTGGTTACTACTGCTCAAGTAGGTAGACTAAGTGAAAAGGAAAGACACCTAGGTGGATCTTATGGTGTCGCGGCTCAGAAAACAGATAATAGCGACCATCTGTTGCAGTTATGCTCAGATAACCGCCTATTTCTAGCAAAATTTATTTTTAGTCATAAGGAAAAACATCTCTTGACCTGGCGACCCCCAAAGTCATCTCAACGTTGGACACAACTAGATCACATCGCCATCAGCCACCGATGGAGGGGTTCGATAGAAGACTGTCGCTCGTTCTGGGGCACATATTTAGATTCAGATCATGCCCTAGTGCGAGCGCGTATCTGTTTGAGGCTTACTGGACGTAGGAAAGACACCGTAAGAAAGCCTCTTAGGGTTCGACTTAATGATAATAAAGCTAAGAATATATTTCAGGAACTACCAGAAAAACAGTTAGACAACCATGTAAGTGATCTTCATCCGGAGGCAGCCTGGAATGATATCAAAAAGCTGTTGAAACAGTAATTATATCTGCTAGTAAGGTAAAACATAAGGTTAGGGAGAGGCAATGGATTTCAGTAGCATCTACCAAACTTATGGATGTTTGGAATCTCATCCCATCTTGCTCTGAGTATGTTCAGGAACGAAATCAGCTTAGGTGCAGACTGATAAAAAGCCTTCACAATGATCGCGAACAGTGGTGGGCAGCGGAAGCGAGAGCGATGGAAAGGGCAGCGGCGATAGGCAACAGCAGAAAACTTTTCCTCCTTATCAAGGGAATCGGTATTAGGAATCTGGCTGTTAGTGAGAGCAGCAGGACCTGAAACAATTGACCCCTGAGATTTTACCATCTGACTAGTCTCAATCACTGATTGTCCCAGTCTACAAAAAGGACAAAAGTCCTCTGGTGACAATCACAGAGCGATCAATTCAACTAATATAGTATCTAAAATACTGGCCTCAATAATACTCCGACGCTTAACAAAAGCTCGTGAAGAACAGACTGGAAAAATTCGACTCTATGATCGCGAGGTTCTGTGGCAGTGTCTGTCATTGAAAGAAGTACCAGAGAAGTACATTAACCTAATACAGGCTCTCTTCTCCAACCCCACTGGTCGAGTAGGAGCTTATGGCGAACTGTCGTCGGAATCCGTTACTTCAAGTGCTGTCCGTCAGCGCTGTCCACTCTCCTTATTCCTGTTTAACTTTATCGTAGATATGCTTCTAGAGTTAACATTATCATCGTCTGACTCTTGAGGAGTGGACCGTCCACCAGGACGCGCTTATTGACTTAGAATGTGGCGATGATATAGTTCTATTTAGTGAAGACGCTGACAAAATGCAGAGTCTCCTTACTACCCTAAGCAACAACGCAAGCATGTTCGAGATGCGGTTTTCCCCCTCGAAATGCAAAATGTTGCTTCAAGATTGAGTTGCATCGACACCTGAACTAGTGATAGGGAGTGAAGTAGTCGAGCGTGTTGACCGCTACACTTATTATTTGAGTCTTTTGACTTTTGCCGACTTGCTTAATTTATGCCGTAGGTGAGATATCCGTTTGCTGACTAAAGGACAACAGTTCGCTCCGTCCTACTTTTTCTCTGCGAAACATGGCCAGTCATTATAGTAGATATTCGTAGGTTACTGGTTTTCGTTAATAAGTGTCTCCGATGCATTGCTCGAGTATCGTAGGACTGCTGAGTAGGCAATGCTGTTGTTAGGAATCGGGTGTTAGATAAGGATGGCAGATCAATAGATGAAGTAATGAAACTTCGCCAATTGAGGTGGTTGGGACATTTGTTACCTATTCCCTAACACCGACTGCTGCGACGAGCTATGTTTTGTGGTGTGGGAGTAGGTTGGAAGAAAGCTAGGGGCGGACAAGCCGAAGCATGGCACAAATCCATGAAGTCAGACAAGTGGACTGAGTCATGTTGTTAGGTGTAGGCCACGTGGTTGTGGTCTGCAAGGTGAAAGTCACCGATATAGAATCCTTTTTGTAAGGCTTTGTTTGGGAAAATCCCTCCATGTTTACATTTGTAGCATGTTCTTATTGACTCTTTCTGTTCTACATTTTGGTGGTCCGTTTAATCTCATTTTGGGATGTTAATATTTTTTTATTTTGTTATAGTTTCTATTTTTTGTATTCTTTTTGAGTTTATAGGTTTCTTTAGGAAATGTATTATGTTTTTTAAGTTGATACCGAATTATGGCGACAGCCATAATTTCTCGTTGGAACAATTTCTTTTGCGCACTTGAATATTTCAATTTTCGTAGGAAACCACCACAATGTATTCAAAGTATTCATTAATATTTCAGCAATTTACAAATTCTCTAAACGATTCAGAAATGAAGAGTAGTAGGGTGAACAGTTGCTTTCTGTTGATTCTTCATCGTGCTCTAATTTTACCAATGTTACATCACTAGTATTATCATTATTATTATTATTCAGCCACAATGAGTAAGTAGAATTAATTCATGCTGTAGAATTAAAATGGCGAGTACTCTATCAATTGACTCGTAACTACTATTCAAATGAGATAATACGATTAGAAATGTTAAAAAAAGATCGTACATGACGATTAAGAAAATTAATCTATCTTCAGGTGATGAATTCTAATCAATAAATTAAAATCGTATTTAAGAACAAATTAACACAAAATAGAATATGTTGTCATTGTAGTTATACAATGAAAATAGTTATTAATAATAGTTACTATTATTATTATTATTATTATTATTATTATTATTATTATTAGTTGTAAGAATATTATGTAAAATAGAATGAATCAATGGTCAAGGATAGAAGAACAGGAAGCAACGAAGTTAGATTTAAGAATGAAACTACCCTAATTTGGGCTAATGTACACAGCGAGGTAGAATATATATATTTTGTTAGATATTAGTTAGGTTGGATTTAATTGAAGCCAATCTATTCGGTAGGTTTAGTCTTGCGCTTTATATTAAATTACTGGGTTGCTGACATGTCATTGAGAAAGTAACTTCATATCTGTCGTTTTGCCGTAATTTATTTGGTGGAAAGGAATGGGACTTTCGATAAATGTAGTTATGTAATTTCCAACCTATGCCAGTACGTGTTCAAAAGCATGTAAGTCTGAGGACGTTCGACTATGGCTATAGTACCTAGTCTTCCAGGAGCGATAAGTTGATCAATAAAAAATTGATGAACCAATAATCCTTTTCTTATTCTTATTACATACGAGTACTTTTCCCAGATCTTTATTGATGATCTTTTTCGAACATTTCTAACGAAACTAACATATTTTATTGATATTTTGTTATGCTTCAAAATCGATGGCTGTCAAATCTACCATTTTCACTGCATAACAAGAATTAATTTCATTGAAATATTGTTTTAATTATAACACAGTAATGTTTATTGATATACAATAATCTAGAAAGATGTGTAATGTTATACTTTCACGAAGAAAATACAGTTGCTGAAATATAAAAATTTATTATTGTACTTAATTCTGACAATAATTGTTATATTGTACAACAACGCGCGCCAAGCGCGTTTTTCCCATTCTCCTCTTCACAGGTCTCCTGCGTGGACGTTAGCCTGAGGTTAGCAATAAATATACTTCTTCCTCTAGAATCACCTTTTTATTTGATTCTTAGAGTATCGGGATGAACATTTGTTATCCCGAGAAGTAGTATATCGTACTGTAGTGTGTCGATTTTAATGCGTGTTCTTAAGCTCGGTTTGTAAATCAGAACATGAACTCGTATTGATTAATACGTTTATTCGGGACACACTACAAAGCGAAGCGGAGAAGCAGTGAATAAAACGAAGGAAGCGAATGGATAGGCGAAGCGCGTTGGAGAAGGCAAAAAGCCAACTCGAAGAGTATGACTAAGAATATATAGTCAGATAAAAATAAGACAGACATATGACAAGCGAAATAGGCATGCACAGACATCAATAAAAGCGATGAATGATTGACAAGGTCAAAAGCAAGCGATACAAATCGTGGGGAAATTAAGAGATTAACATTAAAGCGAAAAGGAGAGTAAGCGCGTAGGCGTAAGCAATGCTCAGTCGTATAAGCTCATACAAACCAGGTAATAAATATTACCAATGGTACATATGAGTTTTTGCTATACAAATGGCTTGGTTAAATAAATTAATCGAAAGGGCTGAACAAAGTTAGATGTAAGCGAACTGGAATATATGTGGAGGCACTACAGTACGATTTGCTATAGATGAGTGATTAAGCGTCTACTGTAAAAGTTGTTTTCAGTCTTCTTTATTGATTGAAAAAGCTTAGTTGCTAACAGAATTTGATAGGTATTCGGTAAATTTCAAAACATCCTGTCTAATGTCAATCTATCAGTTTTGCAAACCGCATAGTAAAATGTGTGAAACTTAAGTTATTCTACATTTGGCATACAACTAAACAAGTTTATTGATATTCGTAATATCTGGTGGTACACAAAGTTAGTTAGCTTGCAAATTATATTCATTCAAACAACTGATTAGTGAGACACCTCCTGTATTTTA
This sequence comes from Schistosoma turkestanicum, assembly GCA_944470395.2. Lineage (NCBI taxonomy): Eukaryota > Metazoa > Platyhelminthes > Trematoda > Strigeidida > Schistosomatidae > Schistosoma > Schistosoma turkestanicum. The sequence goes on along the minus strand of OX103979.1, from coordinate 11,455,311 downwards.
ATTGTTATCATTATTTGCAGATGAAATTCTTGGTGCACCGATGTCGGGACTCACAGCTGTTTCATCTTAATATGGAATTTCATAGCGTAATCCGAAGAATACATTTGATAAATTTCACATCACGAACTGAATTGTATTCGATAAAACTCCGAAGTACTGGACAGGTACTTCGTTTTACTGCAAAATTCCTCCTCAGTGTTTGTGAACAATGGTGTTCAGTGAGAACATGAGTTGAAGTAACAAAACTTCACTGTGACTAATACTACCACTACTATCAATTCAATTTAAATACATAATTTCATAATTCAGCAAATTGTTAGACGACCTTAAGACTGTTTTATGCCTTCTCAGTTACCCAGACGTTGAGTGTTCGCTTGCCTAATCAAAGGTCCTGATTTTGATTTCTGTATGAAGGTTCGTGAATTAGTACTGTTAAGGAGCTCCATACGAAAATAAAATAGCTGTCGAATGCATCCAGATTTTCAATGGTGTGGATTTAAATCATAAAACGTTTTATAAAATGTAATGCAGAAATCATGTCAATGAAACTCAGTGGGCTTGTACACTTGATTTTATTTCAATCTCCAAACTTGATGATTGAGTTTTGTATTTCAGAAAAGCGAATCAATGGTTTTTGGGATCGGAATCGTCGATCATATGTTAAGATGCATGGGTACTAAAGCTCATGTTTTTCTACCCACTCACTGTAAATATCTGATGACGAAACGAATTGCAAAACATTGAACCACTCCGTCTATGGTGCATATTAGAGTACTGATTATCTAACTTAACTCTCGTAGTTTAGAAATTAGTAGTTACATACTGGTTACTGATGTTTGTCTCACACAGTTTAAATTACATACTCACACTAGCCTTTTAGTAAGAATTCAGTTATTGATTAATTGGAATGAAGTACACTTACGTATTATTTGTCTGAAGATTTTCAGATGCATATTATTTTCAAGTAGTAATAATTATCAGTCCACATTTTTCATATTTTCACCTTGTTTAACTGCACACACTCGCCACATTCACAATTTCTCATAGAAGAACAGTATTGAAATCTTATTTGGCATACTTTATGATGTTGCTGTTTTTTAAAAATAAATTTTATCTTCCGATTCGGATATCGAACTAACATCGAATTCAAATTCAACTGAACAATTAGATTACACTACATTTACTAGTTTAACTATGAATTAACCACGCGGATATGTTGATGATCTAGGAATGAGATAAACTTAAGGCACAAGCTGAATACACAGTAGCAAACAGGAAAGTGAAGAAGAGCGTCAGAGCTTACAAACGAAAATCTGAGGAAGATCTACCGTTGATGGCAAAAAATGCTGCAAGAGAATGAAACTTAAGACAATTGTACGATTCAACAAAGATGTTCGTTGGAAATAATCGTAAACCAGAACGACTAGTGAAAAACAAGGAAGGCAAAGTAATCATCAACACTGAAGAACATCAAAACAGGTAGGTAGAGCACGTTAAAGAACTCTTGAATCGACCAGCCCCACTGAACCAACCCAACACCCAAAAAATATTCCACACTCTCTTCAACAAGATTTGGGATGAATAACAAGTACCAACTGGACTTCGAGATCAACAGGCTAGATTCTGTAAGGATATATTGTGCACCGACCGAATTGCAGCATTACAGATTGTTGTGGAACAATCAAGTGAATGGAACTCACCACTATACATTAACTTCATTGACAGAAACATTACTATGGAGGCTTCTTCGACACCGTGGAGTGCCTGTGATAGTCAACATCATAAAGAATTCTTACGATGGATTAAACTGAAAAGTCATGCATAGAAGGCAACTGAGAGACTCTTTTGAAGTGGAGACTGGTGTCAGGCAAGGTTGCTTACTCTCACTCTCTCTTTTTCTCCTGGTGATCGGCTGGATTGAAGAATCTATTTTGAAGGCTTTGTTTTTGGAAAATCCCTCCATGTATATATCCAATATCCAATATCTTTTTCACGAGCTAGTGTAAACCAATTTGATTTCTTCGCGCTCGATTCTTGTTCTTTCGGTACGGTTCCAGGTGTTCGGTAATGTCCAATCGATGGAGGTCTAGCCACTTGACTGTCTAATTCTAGTCAGTTGGCAGTTGGTTGTGAGTTTGTATGTCTCGGGATTTGATTGAAACATATGTTTCAGGGCAGTAGGGTTTCTGGATACTAGCAGCCGTCACATTACCAAACCGGAGATCAGTCAGTCGCAATGTGGAGAGTAATAAGGTAATAAGGGTAAAATTATAATGATAATATGAATAAAATTTCAGAACTGAGTAATATATAGGTGGAAACAACACCAACATGATTCTGTCACCTCAGTTAGTTGGGTGTCGTTTAGTCGCTCTGCTTTTAAGTTGCTATATATATATCGCCACTCCACCTCCAGTTTGGTGTTCCCTATCACTTCGAAAGATTGTCATGCCTGGTAAGCTCACTTATGCGTCTGCAACGTCAGGGGATAGGCATGTTTCAGTTAGGATCATGATCTTCAGATCCATCGGAGAGTACATATTCCTGATTTCTAACAGCTTACCCCTTAGTCCTCTTACGTTGCTATAGAGGCAGGTTCGGGGGTGATAAAGTATCCCGAAAGTGGATTTTTTCCCGTAAATGGAAGAGAGTCAGCAAGGACATGTCAAATTCGAAGCGCGCGCGAGCTATGTTTTATGATCTGACTGACTCTTTCTGTTCGATATTTTGGAACTTTATTTGATCCCATCCCGGGATTTTATCATTTGTATCTTGTTATGATTTCTATATCTTGTACCTATATTGAAGTTTCTATGTTTCCTTTTGAACTATATATGTGTTGTTTAAATTTGATACTTAATATGGCTACAGCCATTTTAGGATTTGATACTCTAGCAGCAGCTCGTTGCAATTAACTGGGAGCACTTATTCTTCCAGTATCGGAACTCAAAGGTGTAATATTGTTTTGGTAATTGTCTGTATTTCCCTTTTTGATTAAAAATAGAACCGTTCTTTCCCAAAATTATCATTTTTGGACTTGGACTGGGCGAGACGCGTGTGAACCTACACCTTTCGGTTTCAGAGCTCACTACGACAGTAATAAATATTTCTAAATGGATTATGAAAACATCAACATCTGGAGGAAGCACGGGATATGGCGAACAACCAGGATGTGGCTGAACAATCTGGCTCTTCTATCGCACATGCAGTAACAAATGCAATGGAAGACGACCAGTGTAGCAGCACCCTTAGGTCTCATACATGAAGGGAAAATCAAGAATCTCCAACAGAACACTACATGAGCCTACCAAATCGCTCTTGATGGATATACTTTGGAGGACGCAAAAACCTTTACATATTTGGTCAGCATCATCGACAATCAAGGTGGATTCTATGAAGATGTAAAGACGCAGATCGGCAAAGCAAGTGCTGCATTTTTACAATCGAACAACATCTGGAACTCGAAACAATTACTAACTGACATCAGAATCAGGAACTTCAATACAAGTCTTAAGACAGTTCTATTTTATTAGGCGAAAACTTGTGGAACTACAAAAGCCACCACCCAAAGATTCAAGTATTCATTAACAATTGTCTACCCAAAACACCTTAGATCCTTTGACCAGACATCTTCAGTAACCGTTGCCTATGCAGTATATTTCGGAACGTTTAGCTAGCCACCATCATCCACTTACTGTGGGAGAGGACAAGTCAGATTCCAGAGGTTACTTACGATATAGCAGGATGTATCAAAGCAGTGAAGTTGGTGTTACTTTTCATTGTTAACCTCGTCTACGACTCATGTCCGTAACCTTGCACTGGTTTTAACTTCCTACCAAGAAATCCTATTAAAAGCAGATCTGGACAATTATTCAGGAAAAGAGCTCATTCATAACTTCTTGAGCCACAGAGTTAAAAAGAATAAATAATATAAAACAAAAGCATAAGATCACTGAGCCTCATTATTATATTCTGTAAATTGTTGCTAACGATATGGTTATGTTGAATTTCCTTTATTCATAAGATTAAATGTCCATTCGTTATCTTACTACTGAATTGTCTTCACTAACCTACATAAATGCAGGTATACAGTTAGTGTTCTAATAAAAGACCCTTGTTTTATCCAAAACGTCATTGTTCGTTCGTCATTGTTCGTCTTCAAACAAGACTATTTTATATTCTGCCCCTAACCCCGTTGTCTTTATTTCTCTTTATTCAGCACCTTATTCCAATACTTATGTATTAGTCTGGATATTTGCCGAAGACTTGGTTACCTTACTCAAGGGCCTGTTAATTTATCAACCAGTTTTTGGCACATTTACTTCATCAACTCTTGTTATATGCAGACCTGGCTCTACCTTGCATTATTTCACAGTCCTGTAGAAGCTGTCGTGACTGGCGCCAATTATTAGCGTCGTACATTGTAGAGTCTGCAAAATTATGTTTTATTTAATGTGAAAACTTTAAGCCATCTAAATGAAACCAATGTAACTTATGAACTAACTAACGAAGGGAAGCTATGTGATTTGTACATATA